>JAOEHX010018702.1:5347-43424 GCA_025448015.1 Bolborhynchus lineola | reverse complement strand
CTTCTCTGTGATTATCTGGATATTGTGGGTACAGAATGGAGTGGGTTTTCCTCAAGGAGCTATGGTGGCTTGTACCATGGGGACTTTTGGACCCTGCAGGTTGAGCTGAAGGCTGGGTACTGGGAGGGACCCCAGAGCTCCACTTAGTCTGTATTCTCAAGGACCACCCTCTGGCTCTGTCTTGTTTTCTCTCCATCCATCCTCTCTTCTTGGCTCCAGTTCATCCATATCAAATAAGCATGGGTAAAGCTGGACTGCAGCAGGGTTGGTGCAGAGCAGCTCACTTTGAGGAGAGGAGCAGTTGGTACTCAACTGGCTGAAGAACATGAAGGAATTTGGGACTCATGCACATGGTCAATACATCTTGCCAGGATCTTTTCTGGGTGTTTTGAGAATTCTCAGGATTAAATGGGGCCTTCCAGTTGCCCTCCCTGTGAAGGAGAGTGGCCTCGCTTTTGGCATGACCATGGTTTTAATGCAGAGAAGATGTTTTGGTTTTCCTCTTTTTCCATTTTTCTCCTGATGGTTGAATGGGGCTGGTTCCAGCCTAACTTTGTAACAAAGCCTTTCTGTCTGTTGTGAAGGGCTGAAGGCATAATCACTGCTTTCTCATTTAATTTCTGAAATTGCCTTTCAAATCTTACCTTTTAATTTCTTTTGTGAAAGTCTTCCGTGGCGTTTTGAGGGATGAGCAAACAGTTTCAGTAGCACAGTTTCAGTAAAAGGCTATAAATTGTTCCCTGTGAATTTACAGAATTTACGTAGTCCTAAATCATGGCATTGAAAGAGTAACCATGTAACTACACTGACCTTCTGTCAAGTTGGAGCTGTATCATAGAATCACAGACTGGTTTGAGTTAGAAGGGACATTAAAGCTCATCCAGTGCTAACCCCTGTCATGGGCAGGGACACCTTCCACTAGAGCAGGTTGCTCCAAGCCTCATCCAACAGCCTTAAACACTGCCAGGGATGGGGCAGCCACAGCTTCTCTGGGCATCCTGTGCCAGCGCCTCAGCACCCTCACAGGTAAGAACTTTTGCCTAACTTCTCATCTCTCTCTCCCTTCAGACAGCTTGTTGAGGAAGTGTTGGTGGTTCTGGCTGGGGGATGTGGTTTACTTGTTCACTCTAAATGGTTTGCTTTAGTTTTGAAAGCTGTGCTTGGGTGAAGGAAAGCAAAGCACCCCTCTGCTCTGTTCAGCCTGGGTTGGTCCTGTAGCGGAGGGCCATTTCCTCCATTGAGAGCCACCATGCTCAGGTAGGACAGACTGAGGTTCATGGCAGAACCCCATGAGTAGTACCAGGGGACAGCAAGAGGAATGGGGAGCAGACCTGCAGCCCAGCCTTGGAGTAGGGAGCACTGACTCTTGGAGAGGTTGAGAAGGTGATAGGAAGGGCCCCCTTGGTTTACCCCTACCTCCCTCTTCCCATGGTCACCCAGGAATGGCAATACTTGTTTTCTGACCTTTCTATTTGAATCTTTCACATTCGGTGCATTTAATTTTTTGCTGTTGCAGAACTGAACCTGCATTGTTGTTATATTTTTCTTCTCCTCAGCTAGCTCTGGAGACTCAGTGCTCTTCTGGTATTTTTACTGTGCTCACTTTAAAGGAGAGGTGTAGGCAGATCCATCTCGCAGCTCTAGTTGATACAGGATACTGCCACATAAATCAGAGTATCAAAGTGTGTTTGCTATGGAGAAAGGTTTGCTTTTTATTATACTACCTTATTACCAAATACATTGCTCTCAGGCAAGTGTGGGGAACCTTTTCCTTGCTAAGGGCTGTATAGACCTTTCAAATAACTTTGATAAGCTATACGTTAAATCACACAGTTGCGTTTTTTACCCTTTCTGTTACTATTGACTAATTTTGCTGTGGGCTTTATGGAATAAGGAGCTAGCAGTAGTCAGCTGGAGGGTTCCAGATGCACCACATCAGTTTCACAAGCTAATGAGCTTTCTCTTAATAGTGTCTGTAAAGCTGATGCTGCTGGAGCTGTAATGTCATTTCTCAACTTGAAGTCAGATGCTGCCACACACGCCTGCCATGCTTTCCAGCTGTATCAGCCACTGCAAAGCAGCTCTGGCTGGTGGAAGTGTTGGTAACTGAGGGTGCCTTTTGTAGGAGGATGGTCAGAAAATGCCACTGAGCAGCAGCCCAACCAGGTCCCAATTGCATGCATGCAGCAGGATTTGGAAACTGGAAAAACAGATTTCCTTGTGAATAGAAACTAAAATTTGTCAGATACCATATGGGCCATGGGAATTCTTTAAGACAGTCTTGAGTGATGAAATCAAAGGACTCCAAATATGGGAAAGCTTTGCTATAAATGGCCAAGTTAGAAGCACTGAAATGATTCATCTTTGGAGGTAGTAGTGTCTTTGTCACTGATGGCTCATCATCAAAATGTCTTTTGGGAATGGGGTATTGTGGCAGTTGACCCTGTCCAGGGCCAGGGGACAGAGGAGTCAAACTTACTCTCTTCCTGCCCCCTTGCCTAGTGTTCCAGGACTTGCAGCTTTGAAGAGTAACAGTGGTCTAATACATGGTGCATACACGTTCCAACCCTCAGCTTTTTTCCCTTTGACAAAGATGATTTTGAGGAATGGCAGCGTAGTGGTTGCACTGATGGGAGCTACAGCAGTGAAGGCATCCCAGACCGTGGGAAGGTCAGCACTGCTGTTTGCTTTCATGGAGCAGTGCTTCAGGATCTAAGACTCTGAAGGGACTTCTTTTGGTGAAGGCATTTCTCTTGATACCAAATCTAAATGTCCCCTGGCACAACTTGAGGCCATTTCCTCCTGTCCTGTCACTTGTTACTTGGGAGAAGAGACTGTCTGCCACCTTTCTCCCCTTCTTTCAGGTATTGCAGAGAGCTGTAAGATCATCCTTCTTTAAGCTTTTGAGAGTTTACAGCTTATTAGAAATGTGGTTGTGGATGAGGTCTGTAAGTATTGTGTTAGAGCTTATCTCCATCAAACTTTGAGGGAGATGTCTCCCTCATATCACTTGTACTTTATATGAGCGAGGGAGTGAGTAGGAAAAACTGCTACTGACAGCATGTAACAGTTTTTGTAAGCAGTTAAGGAGGAGATAGCTTTTGGCTCTGGAAAGAATAAACAATTAGAAAATTATGGTCATTTGACAACAGAAAATCTATTTTTTGTCATTACTGTATATTGGAGAGATCAGTAAATGAGACTGTTTAAACCTTGATCAGCCACCAGCCTACACAGGCTTGCTTTCTTTCCTCTTTCTCTTCATTTAATTTCACTGCTGAGATTGACAGCTTTGAGTATGAAAGGCTTTAAATAGGTGATCATTCCCATCTCAAGGATTTGCCTGGCTTTTTAGTTTTCAAATCTCATTTCAGAGCACATTGCATTAAAAGACATCAAACTACCAAGCACTTTAATTACTTTTTTATATACAACCCGTTCTTACCCATTGCTGTTGCTTACAGACTCTGAGACACAGGGAAGTGCAGTAGTTTACTGGTGCAATTCCACATTCCTTAATGGCATTGTGCTTCAGAACATGAAGAGAAGTTACCCAGCTACAGCCATGTGAACTCTGGGAAGCACAATGCAGCTTCTGGTGCCAGAATTACAGCTCACTGTAGGACTCTTCCTTTGAGAGTATCTCCACATCTGAAGAGCAGTGAAGGGCCAGCTGGAGCTTGAGCTTCTTTGTGGAAGAGAAGAAACCCATCACTGATTTGGAATGAAGATGAATGGGTTGCATCATACTTTTAGGTGTTGCTCTTAATACTGTCAATGTTGACTTGCTGCTGAGGTAAAGTGCTGTTACTGCGCAGTGCAAGAGAGCAGAGCAAAATGGAGTGAGGGATAAATGTACAAAGTTTCTCATAAGAAAGGGTGTTGATGAGGAAAGAATCTTTGTTTCTAATTGGAACGAACGGTGGGATCTTCCCATGGAAATTACCATTTCTAATTGACTGTAGGAGAGTGCTGGCTGTGGCTTTCCTGCACTGGGGTTGCTAGGGAATGTTGCTAGGCAACTACTCAGTGACGGAACCGACCTTTAAGATAAATATACGTATTTTTTCCCATTTTGATGCTGGAGAGCAAACCTCTATTTTGTCTCTTGTGCTGGACTTTCTCTGGGCACTAGGAGCTGTTTGGGCATGGAGGTTGCTAAATAATGGTCTCCTTAAGATTTGGCAAAGCTGTTTCGTAGGCACGACCTTTTTGTGTGTTCTCAGGAGCTCAATTCTCTCTTGCAATGTAAGCAGCAGAAATCGACAGATAATGGCTTTAATGATGTATCTGATGAATTTTGTGGTCTTTATTGAATGAATCATTGAAGAAACATTCTTCACAGTTCACACAGCTACCCAGGGGCAAGCAGGGCTGAAGGAGAGCAGGAAAAGGACTGTTGATGCAGTATGACAAATAGGATTTTAAAAGGGCTTTAAAAAGGGCTCATGTTGATCAGGCCTTCTCATAAGAAGCCTGGTGGCACAGCCCAGAGCAGCTGCTGGTTCCTTTGGGAATGTTTTCCTTTTACCAGCTGTCTTTGAAGCAAATCCCTTTCTTTATTGTCATGTTCAAATGAATCAAGTTCATATTTTTTGGAACGCTTTTGCCTGTCCAAAATGAATTATCATATGTTGTGTTTTTTTCCAGGACAGCAGTTTTGAATACTCTGGGAGGCTCATCATTTAAAAGTTCCTCTAGTTAAAGAAAACTTGCAGAAAGCTATAGAGAAGAGAGTCTAGGTTCTAATTCAGCTTGAGGCTGAAGCCTCAAAATGCGGACGCTTGCTGAGAGAACACAGTGCAGCTGTATGGGAGCCCTGTCCTTTGTCTACAGCTGTGTCAGGGAGCTGATGGGGAAGGACAGCTTCTGCTCCTTGGAAGTGCCCAGCCTGTGCAGCCTCTCTACAGTGCAAAGCAGTGAGAAGGAGGAGGAGGATGCTGAAAACTGAGGCAGAGCAAGTGGTTTTGTTGCTAGGTTCTGGATGGTGCTGTTCCCATGGCCAGCTCACAGGAGAATGGAGAAGTAAAGGCACAGGAAAGTGTGAACCATCGGTGAGCATCTCAGAAGAGGGAGAACAGGCTGCAGGGGGGGAAGAGGCAGGTTTTGCCTGGCTGTGAATAAGAATACTCACTCTCCATCTCTAAACTTCTCAGTAACTTCTCAGCTGTCCATGGGCTCTTGTGTAACTATGCTTGGATGCTGTGCTTGCTTTCAAAACTATTTTTGACATCCTGCTTCAGCCTTGCTGAACTTTAGATCTCTTCTTTCCCCAAACATTGCCCCTCCTCTCCCATATCCACTCTGTGCAGTGAACAGACCTCAGTTCTCGCAGTGCATTGCAGACACCCAGCTGAGGCAGTGCTTGTTTTGAAATAAACCCAGATGTCCACCACTGTTTTAATTAAAATAACCCGTTTGTTCCAAGCTTTAAGTTAGCTGGTAGGGATTTCCCAGTGCCTGCCTCTACTGTGCTTGTTGCCAAGGAGGATGTCCCTGGATTCTGCATTTCCAGAGTTCAGTCATTCAACAAACTGTCTTTGTGCATGAAATAAAGATGGGCTCTTCCTGATGTGATTTATCCGTCCTTTGTACAGCATCTATTATAGTGTGGGGATTTACTTTCTCCTCTGGCTGTAGCTAGGTACCTGTGTCTGAGCACAGCACAGAGGTGAGAATGAGACTTGGGGCACAGTAGGACCTGTTCCTGCTATGTGCAGCACGGACTGGGGTTGATTAGCTTGAAACAATTTTGTTACTCTAAGGCAGTAATGCAGCACAGAACTGACTACTGCATAATTTCATTCTTTCCCATCCCTTAAATAGTAAGAGAGCTTCAATCCAGACTTGAAAGGGGCAATTGCTCCTGTGTGATCATGGGAAAAAGTCAGTGCTATTACTGGCCTTTGTAAGGGAGAAGAATTCAGATTCGGTGAAGCAACCCAGGGCTTTACTGCTGCTGAGGTGGGAGATGGCTTACTAGCATTTGTTTTTGTCCTTGCTTTTGGCTCTAGCAACAACAGTTGTTTTAAATTGGCTCATAATGGAAGCATTAGAGGACTGTGCTGTCACAGTTATATTGTGTGATATTCTGTTGCCAGATTTTACAATCTAATCAGGTTTAGTAACATTCTGATTGCAGCAAAAAAAATTTATTTGATCTGAATGTACAAATGGACTTTGTTAGTGTTCCTTGTTCAGAGAAAGCAGCATGGGTGCATGCAACATCTTACAGAGGGTTAAGATTTGTTTGTGGAGTCTAGAGTCGGCAAATGTTTCGCTCTCAGTACATGTGTGGTCATGATGAATTTAGGGAAAATCATAGAATTGAATCATTGAGGTTGCAAAAAGACCTGTAAGATCAAGTCCAGCTGTTAACCCAACACTGCCAAGGCCACTAAACCATGTCACTGAGTGCCTCATCTACATATCTGATAAATCTGTCTGGGGATGGTGACTCCCTGGGCAGCCTGTTCCAACATTTGACTACCCTCTTCATGAAGACATTTTTCCTAATCTCCAGGCTAAACCTCCCATGGTGCAGCTTGAGGCTGTTTCCTCTCATTTTGTCACTTGTTCCCTGGGAGCAGAGATCAGCTACCTCCTCACTCCCTCCTCCTTTCAGGTAGCTGTAGAGAGTGATAAGGTCCTTCCTGAGCCTTCTCTTCTACAGACTAAGCTCCCCTTCCAGATGCCTCAGCCATTCCTCATCTGCAGCCATGGGCTCATGCCCTGCTCTGCTGTTGTTCCTGAGCACACGATTTCACTTCCCTGAGCCTTCAGTTTCCCTCTCTGTAAAAAGGACTGACCTCACTTGTCTGTTCAGATTAAGGACCTTAAGGAAATTCTTAGCAAGAGACTTCCAAAACCCAGCAGGCTGTATTTGAATCCCCGTGTAGGAGCTTAATACAATTTTGATGTTTTCCTAGCCACAATTGCACACAAATACTCACGTCTCTTCTGCAAAACAGATGCAGTTGGGGAAATAAATGGCTGTGCTGTGAAGCTCAGGGGGATATGTAGCAGTGCTAATAGATAATAGTAGTTGCATGGAATGATGGGTGACATGGTTTAGTGGGAGGTGTCCCTGCCCATGGCACAGGGGTTGGAACTGGATGATCTTAAGGTCCTTTCCAACCCTAACTATTCTATGATTCTGTGATTCAGTTTTGGTTTGGCAGAGTGAGCACTGCCAGCCTTGAGGTTGACTTGTGTGGTGTTCTAAGCTCCAGGTTCTTTGCCATAATGTCAAAGCACTGATTCTTTATTGTAATTGCTATTATCAGTATAAAAATTGGGTTCACTCTTCTCCTAACTCTACTTAAAGGAACCTTCTAGCAAATGGAAGTTTTGGGTTAGAATAATACCAGGAGCTGGTCTTCGTCAGTTAACTAGTGCAGTTTGTAGAGGTTAGGAATGCAGATGCTAGTTCCAACTATGTTCTTGCAAGGTTGTGAGCAGGTAACCTAACAAGCAAATGAAAATGCTTACCTGCTCGAAGAGTCACTGTAGCCTCCTCTTGCACCTTTTAGAGGCTTGTAAGATCCCTACAAATATGGGCTTTTGCTGTTTGAAAAAGCTGGTGTATATTCTACTGTTGTTTGCCTGAAGAAAATGACCTTGCTATGAGAGAGGCTAAATATTCCCACCCACTCCCAGAAATGCAGAAAGCCTGTTGTTCTGCTCTAAATTTGTAAATGGAGCTAAAGAAATAGCCACTACTGTTGGACAAAGCTTTAGGGCAGTACTTCACTTTCCTTATCTCCTCATGTGATGAGAGTGGTAATAATGCAGTGTAATATAAAGGCAGATCTAAGGGAATAGAAGCTGGAGAGGTATGTTCATGTCTGGGTACAAATAGCCTCAGGTTGTACCTGTTCAGCAGCAAAGGAGTCCTGACTCTTGCGAGTGATACTGCAAGAAGAGGATTATTCTGAAAGTAGAAGTTTATCAAGTCCTGTCTTGCCAGAGATGTCAGATTCTGCAGTTTCCCCTTCAGAAATTCTGTCTTTCTGGATTTCTTCTATTTTGCTCTTAGCAAAAATCTTACATTTTCCAGGTTTGTTCGGAGATAAGTAATTTAAACTTCAAGTTTTGTTAGTGAGCACCACCAAAGGAAACCTGGCATTTCCTAGTGGGAAAGCTTCAAAAGCTCGTATCTGCATCAATTTCTCTCTTTCAGAATTGTTCAACAGAAAGGAAGTAAATGACACTTTTTGCAACTTCATTATTCGTGGTCAGTGGTACCTACAACAACAGCAGGTTATTTTCAGTCCAACTAACTGAAGAATCCTGAGCTTGTGATTCCTTAGGTGACCCAGAAAGAACCTGGATCACCTGAATCTGTGGGACAGGTGATATAGAGAAAATCATAGAGGCCCACATCTGACTTCCACTGCTTTATAGAGAGTACTTTGGCCTAGTGGCAGTTTTGTGGGGAGGGATGATGTTGTGCAAGTCATGCTGATACCTTCAGTCCTCATCTTCTGAGGCTGCATTTAAAGGAAGGCAAAGTGAGAGTTTGCAAATAGGTGACACCCTTGAGCTTTACCCTATGTTCAGTTCTTTACCACTTTGAGGTTCATTCCCAGCCCTGTTGCCATACCAGCTCTCCAGTGCTGCGGCTTAATTCAGCCCTTTTCCCTGCCTTGCTGTGTGCCCATACCTTGAACGTCTGTGCTGGTTTCCACTGTGATGCTCTCCCCAGCAAGGTAAGATCCTCCTAGTGAGTAAGCCATGCTGGGGCAGACCTATATGAAGCAACCCACAGAGTTATTGGTGTGTTGCAGGTAGCTTTGCTAGCACAGAACACACAGGGCTGCCCCAAAGGGTTCTGTGACTCATCTTTTGCTTAGGTTTTGAATACCCAAACCCTGAACCCCCTTTGGTACTCAGAGGACTAGTGGGGTCTTATAGGGCAACACCATTCTTTTTAGCTTCAGCCCTGATGCAGTCTGTGTCCCAGTAAGAAGGTGTGCTCTGAAATTAAAACAAGTCTGTGATAAGTTTAATAGGATTAATGAGTTTAATATCTCCTGACAAACTGAATCCATCAAGGTAGTAAAAGAGGAGTTACTGGGAAATTAAATTGTTTTAGTCTTTAGACAGGGTCTTTAATGAACTATATGCACATACTGCCTGATACTATGTTTTAATACTAGATGATGAAATAATTTCCTTTTTCCTTTTTAAAAAAAACTTTAAATGTGGGAAACCAGAAAATATCTTTAAGCCTAAAACTGTGATTTAAATATTCATAAAAGAATATTGGGGAAATGCTAGAGAGAATATTGCAAACTCCACTTTCCTTTTTAAATGAGAAGTCTTGTTAGTTGGAAGACCAGGTATTCATTTTTCTATTAAAAATCAGAAGGTTTTCCACACTGGATTAGAGAGGCTTCTGGTTTTAGAAGTCCATGCTGAAGCATAGCAAATGTATTGGTTAAAACTGAGAAACTGGCTGTAAGCCTTCAGCTCTAACATCTGTTCAGGACTGAACAGAACAAAGAAGACATAATGGCTGTGAACAGTATGAGGAAGAGAGTATTCTTTTATTTCTGAATAGGTTTTTCTGTAGCACAGTCACTACAGTAACATTTGAACACTTCACAGTAGTAAATTAAATGATGGGGTTAACATCTGTTTTTTTTTGTCTGCTTTCAGACAGCAGAGGACTTGCCTCTCTTGCACAAGTGGCTCTCTTCCTCAGGCCACACTCCAGGTCGTTTTGTGTCACAGTATGGCGATCTCTTTCAAATGGCCTTTCTCTGCCTGTTTGCTTTTGGTACAGTTGTTCACAGCCCTGAGTAAGGAGGTAGGGCAAACATGTGGAGTGCAGAAAGCAGGTAGAACAGGGAGGCTGCTGAATATAAGTGCCTGCACCAGCATCTGACTCAAGCGTGAGCAGCACCTCCCAAAATCAATCTCTGAGCAATGTAAGAGGGCTCCCACATGCTTTCTGGTAATGTTTCTCATAAACAGAGCCCCACACGCTTAGTAGAAGAAGCAAATGTATGTTAAAAAGCATCGTATTCTGTAACGAGATACCCACAGTCATATTAGGCTATAAGGAAGGAGAGCTTTGGAAAGGTGAAGGAAAATGACTGTGCTGTTACCAGTAGTTGTTTCCTTATAACTTCAGGGATAAAGGAAGTGTAATAACTCCCTAATGTCCTCAGCAATCTGCTGAGGTAAATCAGTAATATACAGAGATGCTGCAGAACCAATTTACTGAAGTTTGTGTGGCACTGAAGGATATGAAGTTCATAGTGCTTTTATTTTTTGGCTTTCTCTTCAGTCCCCAGGAAGCAACTTCAATGACCTGTATCCAGAGAGTGTGTAATAACTTATTATAATGCATCATATTCATATTGTTTAGCCTGTTTGGAGAAATATTTTAGTAAGTATAACTGAGGAAGTTAAACTCTTTTCTTGTTCACAAGGGACTCTCTGGCCTCTGGAGAGGATGTTTCCTGGGTTAAAGCTGAGACATGCTTTGCATGTATTCAGATAATGTTCATTATATAGACCCTGTGACTTGCTTATGCATAAGCATGAAAATTAATCTTCTTAAGAGGATATATAGATTAAGGGAAGCTTGAGAGATTATTATATCCTGTTTGAGAACATATCAAGTGAATAGAGCTTAATAGCATTCATAATGATGTATTTCTGTCTGACATTAGCATAATATACCTGTATAGGAACTTAAAAATCTATTACTTCATTAGCAAAGAGCATTCACATGTTTATTGCAATGCTTCAAGCTATCACTTTTGGCTACGGCTAAAAGTACAAATGAGACAGTTGGATTTTTGACTGAAGGTAGCTGACTATGTTGCTAATTAAGTCTGTTGTATTAATGTGTCTCTCCCAGAGTCATTTTGGGGTGAAGCTCTTGTTTAAAGTTTGTAGCCACACAAATGAGCCATGGATGGAAAAAGTGGGATATGTCTGCTCATTTGCTAATGAGGGGAGGGCAGCTCCTTGGCTTCATGGATAAACAGCAGCTTTCTCCTCAGTATGTTAACTGAGGATGGGAATCTTGGGATAAATGGACAGATTTATGCCTCTGTCTATGAAAAAAAATGGATAGTCATCACTATTTGACCTGCATCTTCTTGTGCTCCTTGTGCTCCATTAATTGTCACTTCTTGTGGTATTGTCATAACAACATCAACAGAAAAAACACTAAATTTAAGAGTTGCTTAAAATGCTCTCAGTAAATGGTGACACTATCTTGGGTCTCCTCTACTTCTTTACTCAATACCTAACTGAAATATTAATTAACATCTCCAATTCTGACTTTATCTCATAGTTAAGGATTTGCACAGCTGGAAATCAGCAACTGTTGGGAAAGCAGCCTTTAGAATCCCTTTGGATTTGTTTTCCCTTTTAAGATCACGGACATTGGCGGTGTTGACCTACATAGCCTCTGAGGTTTATTTTTTTAACCTAAATTCTTGCAAAGGCTACTAATTCCAGCATCCTCAAAAATAAATTAGTGATCCATCAGTAAAAATGGCATTAGAAGCAACATTATGTCCCATAACATTAATAAGCACTTTTGGGGTGTGATTTATTTTTGCAACAATTACTGTGAAGTCTCCTGGAAGATGTATTTCTGTGTAGTTAATGTAATATACATGTATGCACTTTTCCATTTTAGTGCCTATTGATTGCTTCATTTTTCATCTCTATTAGGCTATTCTTATCATTTCCTCTGGGCTTTCACAAGTGGCAGACATCAAGGGAAAATTGTAGCAGCATGTCCAATGGGAAATGGAAAAAAGCAAATAGATCAAAGTCTTACAGAAAGGACTGAGTTCAAGTGCACTTGCATCAGGAGATTTGAAACAGCCTTCAAACGTTTTAGAGATCTGAAATGATTTTATTGAAGTAATTTTGCTTTTATATGTTTTACCAGGATATGAATTCTAATTGTGAGTGTAGTCCTTGTGACTTTAAGAGAAGTGTGTCCCTTCTGCTCTGTGTACAACCCCTAAGGTCAAAACGTTGCCAACCTGATAGTATTTCTCACTATCAGCTGAAAACTGAGGTTCAAGTTCCCTGGAATTTGAGTGAATCAGTGCCGCCTGGGGAAAAACACTCTCCCGGCACCCTTGGATGCAGCTCCCCTGATTCCATGGACTGGTAAGGGTGCCATTTCCTCAAGCACACCCTGGCTTCATCCCACTCACTGCTGGCTGTTCTCCTCTAGAACCCAAAGGGCTGGGAGGTCTTGCTGGTAGTAATGGGGACTGAGGGGTCAGGTTCCAACTCAGGGAAGTTATAGAAGGCTAGTTCCTAAAATTCCAATCTGCTCCTTCAAATGGCCAGAGTTGCAAGGCACAGAAGCATCAAAATATAAGAGGAGGTATGTCCACTTGTATCCAGTAGATTAGAACTGTTTCAGTTCAAGATATAACAAACACAACTGCAGTCTAGAGCCTTGCAGTTAACTGCCTCCTTGCTACCTTCTCCTCTCCGGGCAGTGGGGAGCTCAGAGGGACAGGCTCTGTTTGCAGGTCAGGTGCTGCAGTGTAAATTCCAGCCTTTATCTTCACAGCTCTGAGTAAGATAATTAATTATCTTCTTATTACTATATCCTGAGTGCCACAGTATGTAGCTGTTTATAGTACAGTCTGAGATAATATGGTTAATGTATGTTTTGTTGACAGTAGTAGTTATAAGTTGCTGGGGTTTTACTTGTTCTTTTACAACTACTTGACAAAGAAGAGTCAGGCACAGGATTTGGCTTTGGTTGAAGAGTGCAGGAACAAAATCAGAGCAAGTGAGCTGATACCTAATCCCCTAAGACTACATTATTCTGCTGAGATCAAGGGTGTTGATCAGGAATATGGGTGAGAGAACTCCCAACCAAACTTGTACACAGCTCCAGTTAAATCTCTATCCTAAACCAGGGGATTAAATTTAGTCTGTACACAGGGGTAAGAGAAGTATTATAGTGCATGTTTCACCCAAACTATTTCAGGAAGTGCCAATATTTGGATGAATGATAGTAGGGAGAAAGATCTAATCTACCTCCTCTCTGAATTTCAGTTTTGTCACAGAAAACAGTAGTATTGGAGTGGATAAACCAGTGCATTCATGATGAATACAAGACTTTCAAGGGTGCCCATGAAAGAGTTATCAGATACCCAATTAACCTTTAGGGAAGGATTTGCATACCTGACTTTTTTAGCCTACTTTGAAAATCCTACTAGCTCTAACTATTCTGTAACGAAGACC
The DNA here is from genome assembly GCA_025448015.1 of Bolborhynchus lineola. Lineage (NCBI taxonomy): Eukaryota > Metazoa > Chordata > Aves > Psittaciformes > Psittacidae > Bolborhynchus > Bolborhynchus lineola. The sequence goes on along the minus strand of JAOEHX010018702.1, from coordinate 30,173 downwards.
TTTGCAAGTTACATGCCAGAAGTCTTGTGCCCTTTTCATTTCATGCATTTCTTCTTTCAGTGTAAGCAGCAAAACATTTTTAAGAGTTGTTTCCTTGCAAGCAGTAATTTGGAGGTTCTATTTATGCCCTTCCAGAAAGGTCAGCTTCAAAACTCCCCTGCAAGATTAAACACTGGGGCAAAATCAAGTATTAAACAAATGGTGTAAAGGATAAAAGTTGAATCCTTGGAATGAATTTAAAACTCTTGATTGAATACTGCCCTCTGCTCTTGATCTGGCACTGTTGGTGCTTTCCACCTCTTCCACTAGCACTTCACATTCAAGAAGGCTTTCCAAGGCTATGAGCTCCAACTGTCTTGGTGGGGGAAAAGACTTCTAGGACTGAAATCTTCCAACTGAGAAGAAGAAAAAAAAAGTTCGCAACTTGTTTCATTGTGGCCTTATCTTCTGTGAAAGAAGATCAAATCTTGATCATCCAGGGGCCTTGCAGGCTCTCTAGCAAGCTGCCACATAGGACATTTTTGTTAAAGGATTTATTATTAGATGTTACAAGCTTTGCAAGCTGTTCCTCAGCTTGGCCTGGTTTGTACTACTACTACAGTCAGCCTGCCTGAGTAGTACACGGTGCTTTCTATTTTGGGCACAACTTCACCTTCTTGAAGCCTCAGTGTAAGTGTGTTTATGTGACCTTTCTGCCACCTGCAGGGATCTTTGCTTTCTCCTGCACTTCTGAAGTGTATGGGGGTTTCTGAACTTAGTTCAAGTTGTTCTTCACTGCAAAAAGAGTCTCTCACTCTTCTGTTAATCCAACATGGACCTTGAATTTAAACACACAGGGGTCTGTGGCCCCATGTTCTGCATGAACAGGCGTAAAGAACTGGAGCTGCAGTGCTGGACACAGCCAACTCAGGAGTTGCTTTCCCTGTGATTCTCTAATCAGCTACTTGGTGAAATAGTCATTAGTGGTACTGAAAAATCATTCCTGGCATTCTGCCTGGTGTGACATTTATTTGATGCACATGGGGGTGCCTGATTCTCCCATTACAGCTGCATTTTTTGGCACTAAGTTTCTCTAGTCACTCTGAACACAACAAAGCCATGGCCACTGCCAGCAACAGGCTGTTGTAATATAAACTTGTGCTTGTATTTCTCTTTTTAAGGCCTTGAAGATGCTACTGCTGTTCATGTGTGCAAGATCTGATTTGTGCTGAGAATAGGCAGCTGGGACAGGCGTCTTTGTAGGATGAAATAGCTGTGTGATGAGGTGGTATGCACGTAAAGTAACTCCATTGGATTTCTAACTTTCTACACCTGAAACCACTTCATCCAGGTCCCTGTGTGGAAGAGCAAGTTCATATGAAATGCAGATGTCCTTAGAAAGAGAGCTCTTTTAAGCTAAGACTGGAGAGGATGAAGCACCGCAGAGCACACTTTTTATGGACCAGACTTGAAAAGCTAATCAAAACTCCTGAGACATCCTCACTTCTTGAGCTGGCAATGCCATGCATAAGGTGTAGATGGCAACCAACCCTTCTAGTATTATTGACTCTTCAAATGTTCTCCACTCCTGCTGCAGGAACGTGCCAATTCTAATGGCACAAACCTCACTTCTGTTCCCTAATGTATCGCCTTTGCCCTACCTTTGGTGGGCCTAAGGAGCTTTGTGCTTTCATTCACTTTGTACTTTTTAAGCAAGCCTCCTAGAGCAGTGCACACATTCCTATCCTCTATTTTTGTTGGGTATGATACAACTAAAGAGGGTTTCTGCTGAGGTGAAGCTTTAACTCGGAAGACCTGAGGAGGAGAACATTTAAAGGTTGGCTTATTGCTCAACATAAACCATTTACCTTTTCAGTCACTTCCCCAAAGGTGAATACACTGAGAACCATAGTCTTGGCTATTTCTCTGGAGCAACTGAAGACATCAAATGCCAGGCACCTTTCTAGGTTGTTCCCTGTGGCAGCCCATTTACTGGGAAAATAGAACAATCGCTAAAAATCTAGTAGGACAAAGTTGCTGAAGTAAATTCGCTGGGTAAAGCTGCAGTGTTTTAGTGATGAGGCTGAAGGGAGGACTGAAGAGGAGGGTGAGACACAGGAAAATTATGAAGGCAAATTGCCTTTACTCAGCCAGCACTGCTTTTGGGAGTGCTGAGAGTGAGAAGTTTTATAAGGACACAGACTCAGGCAAAAAGCAGAGCAATTCAAATATCATCCATCTCTTCTAGTGATAATAATTCCTTAGCTTTTATCTCTGTGAATCTAAAAGCACTTAGAAAGTAGTAAGTATCAATTTTCCCCATTAGCCTATGGTCATCTCAAAGCTGAACTGGAAACTGAACTTGAGTGCTTGGTCTGGTGAAATGCTGGTGTCAGGGTCTTTGCCAGGCTTGGGAGAGGCAACTCTTGGATGACAGCGGTGGGTAAAAGCAGTGAATGGCACTGAGCTCGGTTGGCTTGTGCTGCTGTGAACCCCCATCTGTCCCTGGGATTGCTGGTGGTTGGATACCTGGTGTGCTCCCTTCCTGGTGTTCTGCCTCCTTGCTTGTGGCAGGGAGCAAAAGGGAGGACGTTGGGAATGGGGATTATGTTGGAGCTTTTGAGCCGATTTGCTTATTTTTTGGGAACTGGGTAGGCGGGTGAGGAGGGGAGGTTTTGTACAGCAAGGCTTTCTTGTGGCTGGACTGATGGCCTTGAGAAAGCAAGCAAGTCTGGTGAATGATTGTCTCTATATTATTACTGCTTTGCAAGGGTGGCGAGTGAAAAAAATCTCCTGAATCCATTGTTATCAGATGATTTCCTGTTACAGTTCCTAAGTCTTTATTCAGGAGAGCTGTAAGGAAACCCTTGTAGCTGCAATTGTACTCCTGTGTCTGAAGTGTAGGCTGGTTGTTTTTCAATAAGTAGGACAGTCAAAAGCTAGTTAAAAACCAAGTGATTTAATACAGGAGGTAATGTTGCAGTGACTCCAGGCTGCTTAGCCTGCCTCATGTCCAGGATCAAATTCCTTACATGTAAGGAAACCGTTTATGAATCCCACAAACAGGTTCTGATCCTATCAAGGAATCTGGGCAAGTCAAAAAGCTCACAATCAGTGTGAAGAAGCAGGTGTTCTGCCTTTACCCAAGCAGCAGATAAAACCTTAGCCTAGGTATGTGCAATAACACAAATGTGTGTCATAGCTGATTTCCTTTTATATCTTCTTATTCCAGTTGACAACAAGAGTCAGATTTACCAGATATGCTTTATCTGGAAGAGTGTCAACTGTATCATTTTTTCCTCTGCTTTTATATTTCCTGCCCTTCTGACACTCAAACCTGTGGATCTTATTTCTTCTGGTCATCCTTCTCCATGTACTCTTTTTCCTATTTCTATTTTTTCAGTTTTGTGCAGCTTACTACAAATGCACATAATATAAATATATATAAATAAATGTACTCCTAGCTACCTGCCTTTACTTGCTGCTTCCAGCAGGAAAAGAAACTGCAGAGAAATGAAGTCTAGTAGGTGGAAATAAGGTTGCAGAGCACATCATGTCTGTGGCTGTAGGCTACTTTGTGGTAGATGTGTATTTATTTTAGGAGTGCCTTAGTTACTGCTGGCTTTCCTTTTACCTCTTCCAGACTTAACAAAAATATACTAATAACTGTCATGCAGTAAATAGAAGCACTTAATGGCTTTGAAAGAAGACTGGAAGAGAAGCCACTTTTTCATACTGAAAACATTGCGAAATAATGGATCTTTCTTCATCACAAATGAGAGCCGAGATTAAAATGCTTTAATACTTCTGAGAGGAAACATTTCTGATTTGAAATGTTGGATTGAAATTTTCTTTTTCTTCTACATCCAATGTGTGAGAGCTTTAATTTTCAGGCTGTTTATTACTTGAAGGTTGGCATAACATAATCTCTGCTCCTGGTGGCAGGAGAAGTGAATTTATTTTGCTTTGTGTGGTTTCAATTAAATCAGCCATGTAAGTGAGTGGGCACACTCTTTGTAACTCCCTCAGGCCTACCTCTGTGTAGCACGGTGAAAGGCTGACAAACCTCTGTGAGGTTGGGCAACAGGTATTGGGATAGTGGAGATGTTGATTGGTGGCTTGACCAGACTTTTAACCTCACTAGTCTGTCACCATGGTGTTATCCTGAGGTGTTGTTCAGAAATAATTTGCAGTGGCTTGGAAGGTCAAGTTGAAGATGATAGACAAACCAGGAACATGGGAAAGGATGGGGTTCAAAGGAAATAGGTCTTAATTTAATTTCATGCTGGTGTGCCAGCTGCTGGAAGACAGTGAGCTGTATCCCAGCCCAAACAGGACAGTTCAGCAGATATCGTGAGGAAATTATAACGTGTCAAGGTTCAGTTCCTTCTGTAGAATGACACCAGTCAGGAATAGAAAGCAGATCTTCGTGTAACTTAATGGAAGGAATTGACACACCTGTGGAAAGCAATTGTCTTTAGTGCAGATGGGCTGAAAATGGCATAAAGGTATAAGATACAGTGAGCAGATGCACTAAAAAGGCAAGACCAAAAGAGCACATGTAGGGCTTCAAGTTCAGCCACCCTGCTTGGGCAAGGGGAGCTTAAACTACGCAAGCAATGGGAACGCAGGATTCTCCAGGCTTGCCTATGAACAAAAACGCTTTTAGCATCCTTGCCCTAACCACATAGAAAACCTCAGTAGTATAATCACCCCTCTGAATGTTTGTGCCAACACTTGCATGGTCTCCTGCTCTCTCTGGTGTGAATCAACAGTAAATAGGAGAATTTTACATTTTTTTTTCTCTCCGAACCTCTCCTCTTTTGCCCCATGACAGAACTGGTACTGAGCAATTCATATCACAAGGAATACAGAGACTTATATTGAGGACCATGTAATTTGTTTCTGAATGGAGGGGAGAATATGGATTTTTGTGGAGAACTTTGCTTGTTTATAACAAAGCAAAGCTGCATGTTTACACAAGGAAAAGGAACCAGGGAAGTTGTAACATTGGTCTTTTGTTTGAAACCTAATTCTTCAGGTTAATTAAACCTCTGCAGAGCAAGCCTTATATACGACTCTTGGTGTTACAGATGGCATGGGCTGGGTTCTAAGATCTCTGGTTTGAATCATTACCCCTGTGTAATATATCATGGGCCAACCATGCATGATATGCTTGACAAGGATAAACCCAGCTGGCTTGTAGTGGCAGAAACCAACATTCATTTCAGCCAGCTATTGAGTGATAGTGCTTTCACTGTAGCTCATGTTGCCAAATGTGCTTTCCAAAACTCCTGAGGACGTTGCTGCATGTTGTCAGGAGCAGCGAGTTTTCACACTCCTGATCTTAGTGACCATCTCAAACTTATCCTTAGTTTCCAAGTGTAAAACTGCTTTCTTCATCATCTAGGAAGAACGTTTCGAATGAATGCATATGGTAAAATAAATATGGGAAGCTCTTCCTGTCTGTTCTGGAGAAAGCTGCATTCCAGACATTGTGGGGTGGGATTGTGAAAGGGAGAGTATTTTGGTGCATGGTGGGTTTTTTTTAGAACAACTTTGAGAAAGTACATGAACAAGAATGCAGAATTTCAGCTCATGGGAATCTGCAACTGAAATGGCTCCAGGATCTGTGGGTCAAGGGGAGAACTTTGTGAACTTTTGCATGTAAGACATACTTTCCTAGTCCTGTGCTGTACTTTTCACCTCTTGTGAACTGTGCAGAGACCCAAGCATATGCAGTGATACTATAAGGAAAACAAATGGGGAGGGGTGAACTGATACAGGCAGTGAAATGCTAAACAATTGGGATTGACTGTGAGGGTGCTATAGCTAAACAATTGGGATTGACTGTGAGGGTGCTATAGCACAGCCTGATTTGGCTCAGAAGGATGATTCAAACTCTGTGAGCTTGTAAACAGCGCTCTTTCTTCTGATCTTGTTCTTGGCTTGACTGATGTCACTGAAGAGGAAGAGGTGTCTGCTGAACATACTACAAACCTGAAGAAAATTGTTTTACACTAACAGGGAGATGGCTCTCTCAAAACCAAATTTCTTTCTTGAAGCAAGGCATGTTATTTTACTGCTACCTACACATTAAGAAATGTACATAGGAAATTTGAGATGAGCTCTTGGGCAGAAGTTCTTCCCTGTAAGGGCGCTGAGGCGGTGGCACAGGGTGCCCAGAGAAGCTGTGGCTACCCCATCCCTGGCAGTGCTCAAGGCCAGGTTGGACACAGGGGCTTGGAGCAGCCTGCTCCAGTGGAAGGTGTCCCTGCCTGTGGCAGGGGCATGGAACTGGATGAGCTTTAAGGTCCCTTCCAACCGAAACCAGTCTGGGATTTTATGCAGAATTCTTTTTGAATTTGAAACACATCTTGGACAGAGCCATTGGAAATGTAAACAAGGTCCTGAAAGCTGAATTCCAGATGGAATGTGTGATGAGTCTCTCAGCCCAAGAATATAAATCCACTCCTAGAGAGGGAGGAACAGGATTGCATCAGTTATTATTGCAAATTCCAGGTTTCCTTCTGTTGGCAGAAGAGAAGCTGCAGGGACAGAACAGGCGGGATTATTTAAGCTTTACCCTTCTTTTCCATTGATCTGTCCTTGCTCTTCTCTTGAAGACTTTAGTCTTCAAGAGCTCCCATGTGTAAAGCTTATGTTATCTTACAGATGGGGGACAAAACCCTTATAGGGTGTGTTTATTACACAAAGGAGAGCATTAGTAGCTTTGATCAGAAACTGTAGGGTGGCAGCTGGTTCGGTTATTCAGCTCTTTAGACAACCCCCCGTTACTGCTCTATCCACAGACAGGCAGTTTGTGTTTGCAAGTAATGTGCAAAAACCTCCTGTGCTTGGTGGGAGGTGTTTGTCCAAGAGCCAGGACTGAAGGTGTTGCCTAAATGAACACTGCTTGATCCACTTGGCTGTGCATCTCCACAAGTCATTTACGTAAGTGCGCTCAAAATAAATGACATTCTGATTACTTGATCACTCTGGAGTTATTGTACCTGAGAAGATGGTCAGAGAAGGGCAGCTAAGAAATTAACAGGAGCCTGAAGGGTTTCAGTAATAACGAAAGCTGCTGGAAGGTGCTGGGGGTGACGGAGGGAACATAACACACTATAAACATTTGAAGAACAAAAATATGAAGAGGGATTACTCAAGACGGAAGCAAGATAATACTGGAAAGGTGTGGAATAAATGCAAGGAAGAGCATTCCTGACAGCGAGATGTTTCAGGCTGTGAGCACAGTACCTCAGAGGGACCCTTAACCAATTGCATGTCTGAAACTCAATTGAATAGACAAGGAATAACAACCTGTAGCAGGTGATTCTTTATGGTAGGGCAGGAGGAGATGACGAGTGACTTAGTCGTGGCAAGATTAAGTGCTGGTAACGTGGCTGCCTGTGTGATATTTTAAAGTTGAAACATTGTGTAGGTGTGCAAACAGGGACAAGGTAGTCGAGCAGTTTATTGCATAGACCTTGTGGAAGGGGAAGCTGGAAGATGTCAGTCCTGAGATTTCTGGGAAAATATATTACTGCCAATACAGCTTCTAATTTCATTTTGAATTAAATAAATATACTTTGTGATAGGAAATGGATTTTTAATTGCATATTAGATAGCTTTAATTGTATTTAGACCAATCCCAGTTGCTCCACAGTGCTGCAGATGTCGGAGGTGTGCAAGAAGTCCCAGAACCATGTTGCGGAAGGAGCCCTGTGCTCGTGCATGTTGGTTCTGCTGCAGGGCAGGATTAACCACCACTTGTGTCTGCTCAGCACACTTACTAGAAAGCATCTTTTTAAAGTGACCCGAACAACTTCAACATGCAAACCAGTAGAATTGCAAAGTGAGCAGGCAGTGAAGTTACATGGCAGCGTGTAACTGCTCTGAAGTGTTCTCCACCCCTGGATGGGGGCATGAAGTGTCCCCTCAGTCAGCCAGGCTGCTGCTGCCCTGAAGAGCAGTATCTTCATCCACCTTCATCGCTCCTTCTTCCCTCCTTCATCCACCTCCTTTTAGGTAATTCCATGTTATCAGACAACATAAAATGAAACAGATAAACTCAGGTCTATGTGATATATCTTTATATTATAATGTTTCTTAGTTGTCCAAAATCCTCTGCAGGAAAACATCCTGGTAGGTCTATAGAATTATCTCCAGTATTTAGTATAAATTCAGCATTGTCAGCAAGAAAGATCACTACAAACACTCACACTGTATTTTACTTTAAGCAAAACTGTTACTGGAATCATGTCTTTCATTTATATTAACATAGTATAAACTGTAACCTAATAAAGACGCAAAATGCATGAAATCAGTTAGGTACAGATTTAAGGAATGTATATAAAGGAAATGTTCTGATTTACCTTCACAGTTTTTGAATACAAACTTTGCATTGGTTTGAATGTGGAAGGATTCAACTGACTCTATTTAATTCCATTAATTAATTTCTGCTATTGGTTTATTTGCCTCTTTACTTCAGTTTCAAAATGTGGATCCCAGTTATAAGACTCCCTTTAGTCATAACAATTTGAAATTACAAGGTTTATTAAACAGTATCATTTGGACTCTATGAGCTTACCAGTTAAAACCTTTGTTCCAAGTTAATCTTCAACTTTACAGAAGGATTTCAGGTTTTTAAAAGATTTTTGTTTCTGTTTTCCATTAATTTGCAACTTGAGCAATGTGGAAAGCCTCTTATTCAATAGAGGGTTTCCAAAACATGCCCAAGCCCATAGTTTTTAGTTAACAAGGGAAAAGCACATCAACTTATTTTTTTTGCAGTATTTTGTCCAAACTAGGGAGAGCTCTGTATAGAAATGCAAATCAAATTAGATCTGGTAGGAATTCAATTTTTCCTGTGCTGTCTCATTGTGAAGCAGATTTCCATAATGCTTCATTGTTGTTAAAGCTGTCACTGAGCTGCAGAGAGCCTCAGACTTGCAAATAGCAGCAGCTGGGAAGCAGTTGGGAAACGTGTTTGTTGGGTGAGTTTGGTTGGGATTTTGGTTAGTTGGTTTTGGACTGGCCATGAATAGACACTATGCACACTCAGTAACTCTACTGACAAAGTGAGCAGAAACAATACAGTAAATTACCTGGAGATGTATCCTGTGAGCAAGTTGTGCGTGTGTGGAGAGTTGCTAATGCTGCGGGTGCTGCTCCTGTTAACATTGCAAAGTAATGTGTAGGATGGGATGTGTTGCTGGCTGGGGGAATTGGCCTCTTGTCCATCGCATGGAACAAATGAGCTATGTGTGGTCAGTTTGGTCTCCTTGAGCTTTTATTCATGCTAAGCCGTAGGCACCTGCAGACCAAGGCGCTCCTGTGTTTCCCCATGTGGTGGCACTTGCTTTGTAAGAGCCATGCTGCCCTACTTCTGGTGTAAACCTTGTCCCATTTCTTTCAGATCCCTTACTGGATCGTCTCAGGTTCTGTCTCCCCAGGCAAAGCCTCTCAGTCCAAATGGAAGACACTCTGCTGTCTGTGTGTGCAGTGAGCAGAGCTGGTACGTAACAGGGCATGTCTGCTCTCCCAACAGCCTGCCCTTGAGAGCTGTGTGACTTTTCATAGAATCAACCAGGTTGGAAAAGACCTTTAAGATCATCAAGTCCAACTGTTCCCAGCACTAACCCATGTCACCGAGGGCCTCGTCTACATAGTTTGTGAACGCTTCCAGGGATGATGACTCCAGCACTATTCCAGTGCCTGACTTTTGTAAGTGCATCTAGGATGAGGATCAGGCTGATGAATAGCTGTCAGGAGCCTTTATTTTGAAGTCCTTTAAAACCTGGGTCTCTAATGCATTGACTACTCTTTCCCAGTTTTGGGGCACCTGAGCAATGTTTAAGGGTGTGAGCACTTGGCTCTACAGGCTTCATTGGGACTTTTGTGCATTAAATTTAAGAAGTACTTATGTAATGAGTTAGAGGCTTTGAGACTAGGGATCTTGTGGCAAACAGTGCAGCACTGACTCCCCAAGCCAGCTGACAATGCAAAACCCCATCAGGGTTTATTTTTAAAATTAAAGGCAAAGGTCATGAATAATGTATGTGGTCAAATCAATTGTGCTCATTCAAAGCATCAGTTAATCACAGAAAAGGAATCAGGCTGTGTACTATGCTTTAATGTGCACTTCTGGGAAAGGAAGGTGGAAGAGCCCATGTCTATTCACTCTTTGGAAGTAACAGGCAGCAGCTGTAGTTGGCTGGGCAGAGGCTTGTGCCATGCAATCACTCTGGAAAACAGAATTAGCAATGGATCAAAGCATTGGAGTTATGATCTGACCTATCCTATGGTTGTGCCACTGAGTGTCTTCAAGAGAAGAGCATTCACTAGTGCTCCTAAACGCTCATCATCTAATGAGACAGAATAAAGAATAATTCTTTAGGGAAAGGATGAATGAAACCAGCAGATGTGCCACACCACTTCTGTCGCAGTGCTCAGCCTGAAGAAGAAGGGCTTCTAAAAGGCACCAGGGGTTTGTGGATTGGTGGACTTTGCTGGGATATACCATGCCTGGGATAAGCACAGTTTTTGTGCCCACTGGGCTTTGTACTGGATGAAACTCCTCAGCTGGGAGGATGGAAACAGATTGTGGTGGGATTCCTTTGTGTTGTAGATTTGACTTTTTGAAACCAAGTGGGTTGTTGGGGCAGGTTGCTGCGAACACTAACTGGGAATAACTTTCTTGGTAGATCTTCCTTAAGCTGTACCTACTTTTGGGGCCAGCTGAGGACCCTGCAGATGGGGATGGTGTTTTCTGTTACAGCTGGAGGCAGGGAGTCTTTAGGGATTAAGAGAAAAATACCACCAGGGCCTTGCTGCATCTTACAAAACCAGCTGAAAGTGATGCTGCCAGTATTCAACTAAAAGTCCCTTGGCGCAGCAGAGAGTTGTCATGGATACTCCAACTCCAGGACACTATAAAGCTCATCATTTGTTACATCTATAAAATCTTCAGCACTTTAAAATCTGCTCTCACTATCATTGCAAACCTACATCAAAGCAGATGGTACAGCACTGCAAGAATAACCTCTTCATCTCCTTAGGCATGGTGAGGGCTCTGTTGCTCAAAACCCTCCCAACAGTGCCAAGAAGCCATCGCCTGAGCACCATTAGGACACTCTTTAATGTAAATAAAGGAGGAATATGTCACTGTTTGACTAGAGATTCCTTACTGTTATGGAAGTGTGGCTGCCCTTGTCAGTTTAAAGCCTTCTGTGCTCCATTAACTGAGGTGAGCTATTTTGGATATGTGACACAGGTTGATGAACACAGACCTGCAACCCCAGGGCTTTTTACGTATTTTGGAGGTCATGGCAAATGCTCTGATGAAAGGTTGACTTGATTATTTGTTTTGTTGGGAAGATCTGGGAGAAATCTTCTTAATGCGGAAGTTGCAAACTGGAGAGCCTAAGGAAAAGCTGGAAATAAGACCCATAAGTAACCTTCTTGGCTTTGGAGTGGGTCTGTATTTAACAGTCTGGAAGACTCTACCTTATTTCCCTATTTAATTGCACATTAGTGCAATAGATCTCTCTGTGTCTCTCTAGAATTAATTTTAGCTAGGTCCTGACATATCACAAGGAGCCAGCTTAATAGAAGATGGGTCCTGAAAGGCAACTTCTTCCATGTTTCCTTCAGCACTCTATCTAGAAGCTGACAGCAACTACGCTACCTGTGACATTGCTTTGCTGAGCAGGGAAAACATATGGTTTTTTTTTTTTTTTTCAGAAGACTCAGCTCTTGGGCCTGGTTCTGGTAAAAATCTTTCAAATTGACTTGAGTAAGTGCATCAGGACTCACCTGCTCCCCCTTTTAATATTCAGGAGAATAAAGTGGAACTTCTCTGAGAGTGTGGTGCTGATGCTTCATTGGCTTGAGTGAAGCAGAGAACAATTAAAGTCTGATTGGAAAAGATGTGTCTGCTCCTAATAATGCCTCTGGCTGTAATTAGTGCAGACTAATAAATGTGTAATTAAAGGTGGTGTGCACTTGCTGAGCATTGTCTGCCACTGCAGGGAAGAAATGCAGCCTCGCTTGTCATTGACTATCATAACACCATCTCCAGTTGCCAGTAACCCTCCAGAGTGACATCTGGAGTCAGAGCAGACCTGTGGGCAACAGTTGAAGTAGGTCATGCTCGACAGGTCCCAACCCTGTTCCAGGGCAGTCCTGCCACACATAAGCTTTGTTCCATAAACAAAGATGAGTTTGTGTAGGTTTAAACTGCAGAAGAACTGCAGAGGACTGCACCCCTGAGTTGCAGAGGATGGCTGTGTTTCTAAGAAGGAGAACAGAAGGGGTGAGTTGGTATGCACCACATCTCCTGCCACATCCTGGCCGTGAGCTAAGTGCTGGAGGCACAGGAGGCTGTGACCTTCTTTGTCTGTTCACAGTGCTGGAAGTGAATCCAGTGATAGCACATTGCTACTGAAATATTAAGAATAAATCCAGGCTCTTCCTGAGCTGTCCTGCAGGGTCTTGTCCAGGGCCTATTGGAGATAAGACATTTTATTGCAGCCCTCACTGCATTAGGCCTTTATTGTATATATCCAGTGTGTTTCTGCAGGAGCACTCCATTCTCTCTAGCTTTGCCATGTTTTCCAGCTGTGGTATTTGTGATGTTACATTCTACACCCAAGTCAAATCCTGTACCACTTTGCTTCACCTCTTATGCAGAATATTGTTCTGGTCTCTCCCTTTCAAGTGAAGGTGAACAGCACTATAATGTCAGAGAGGATTAGACAGGGGATAAACCCTCCCTTCCTGCTGTCAAAAAAACAAAAGGTCTTGGTGGTGGTATTGAACTTGAAGTGCAAGAATAAATACGGGAAGTTCTCATTTCTTTTGGTTACTGACTGAATTGAACTTGAAAGAATCATTGATTTGTCCTTTATTGTTTTGTGTAGCACATATCCTAAATTACATCAATGAATGCATCTAGGCCATAAAAGTAATGGGTTTGGGTATATGCTTGTAGAAAATGATCTACTCTTATTCAGGGTGATAGTAATAAATACTGAAAACCATGTGTCCTGCTATGAGATAGAACAGACCTATAGAAAGAACTACTGTAACTTGCAGGCTCTCTGCTATAAACCTTTTTTGGTGTCTGGTGAGTCCACTGGGGTTAGTTGCTTTTATTGAGGTTTTGGTGCTGTCCGTGGGAAGGAACCAGTGTAAAGATGCAATATCCTTTTGTAAAGCAAGAGGAGACTTTCCAAGAATAGTAACCTTTAGAAATAGCTGTGTGGTTTGAGACTCAGAGGAGTTGCAGTGTTTTTTTTCTTTGACATCCAGGAGAAATTGTAAACCTACCTCATGAAGGGCTGCACTTGTGATGCTGGTACATCTACACTGCAATGGATCACCAGTCATTAGCTTCAGCCTCAGGTACTCCAACCTTTCAAGGAGAATAAATCATAAGCACTTGTTGCTGAAGGCAACACCCACCTTCTGCATGGTTAAAAACATCAAAAGGGAAAGAGGGCTTGATAATAATGAAGTTTGGGAACTTGAGAAATTACGGAGGTCACTTCAGATCCCACTGGCCCCTGAGCAAAACTATATCAAGGCGTTTTAGTTCTCTGACCTTCTTTGTACCTATTTGAAAGCCACAGCTTTTTACCTAAAGTGCTCTAAAGGAGATTAAACAGCTTTTTAACATCTGCTGCACTCATGGTGTGTAGGAAGAGCTATCAGGTGCTATTAAGATCGATGGGTTTTTACTTGACTTGGAAAAGGTGTTTAAACATACTTTGGTTTATGTTTCTGTGTTCTATTATACTCTGAAAATGAGGGAAGAAATACTTTGCTTTGATTTGGCGACTTTCATTCAATAGAAAATAAATCTCTAAGCACCCGCACATCTGGAGGTCAGTTCTCTTGCAAGCATAAATAGAAGCATCTGTCTCACAGCAGGCAGCACCTCTGTAATGATGCAGTGCAGAAGTGCATCCGTACAAAGGAAAACTGGGAAAAAAAACGGGATAAAACTATAGAGTGGTTGTTTGAGTTGCAAGAACAACTAATATTTAAGAATAGTGTGATGAATGTCCTATGAGGCCAGGATGAGAGAGCTCGGGTTCCTCAGCCTGGAAAAGAGAAGGCTCCTGAAGGGGAGAAGTTAGAGCAGCTCCATTGCCTAAAGGGGCTGACAAGAAAGCTGGAGAGGGACTTTGGACAAGGGCATGTAGGGACAGGACAAGGGGAATGGTTTTAACCTGACAGAGGAGAGATTGAGATGAGCTCTTAGGCAGAAGCTTTTCCCTGTGAGGGTGCTGAGGCGCTGGCACAGGGTGCCCAGAGGAGCTGTGGCTGCCCCATCCCTGGCAGTGTTCAAGGCCAGGTTGGACACAGGGGCTTGGAGCAGCCTGCTCTGGTGGAAGGTGTCCCTGCCTGTGGCAGGGGGTTGGAACTGGATGAGCTTTAAGGTCCCTTCCAACCGAAACCAGTCTGGGATTATACGAATGAAGGATTTGATAAATATCCTCTGCCTTTCTTATTCAATATAATCACATCTTACTTGACACTGACTTAATCAGAGAGGTCTTTTTGCTCAGGACAGAGCTGCTCCAGCTCCCAGCAGCCCAATACCGCTGACCTTTGGTGCAATGTTGGCTCTGGTGGTTTCAACTCTCATTCCAAGCACAAATCTGAATTTGGAGCTGTGCTCTGCTCAGTTTCTAAGTTCCTTGGGGATCATCTCATAGGACAGAACAGCAGCAGGCATTAAAGTAAAAGTGGTGGCGTTTGCAGTGTACTCTACTGCTGCTGATTACAACCAGGGCTCCGATTCCCTGATGTTCACTTGGGGTCTATAACCCAGGAATACAGGCTTCCTGCTTGAAACAGCCTCGTAATCGGATCTGGAGAAAGCCCTCTGGAGGAGTAACTGTGGAGTTTTGAACTTCAGATGAAAAGCTAGTTGCCAAGTCTCTTTCATATCTGAATTTCCCTTGACTTTTTGCTGAGCAGAGGATGCAGAGATTCAGTCTGAGGTTTCTGGAATGCAAATCTGCTGTTACCTGGTACACATTGCCTTGCATAAGTCATTTAGGCTGTACTGAGGATCAATTTTTCTTCCTGTTTTATATTTACATGCTTTGCCCAGAGCTTACCTCTGCTGGGATTAAGGAGTTCCCTCTTGTGAGGTTACTCCAGCGATGAGTACAAAGCTCAAGCTGAGCAGAGCTTGTTTGATGTTTGGGCTCTAATAAAAGCATTCTGTACATTACAGCAGTGGCTCTCAGGGCTGGTTATCTGCATGTGTAGGGTGCTCCTGATGAGGAGCAAGAGGCTGTGTCTGGCTGCCTTTGTATCACATGGTGTTTGGGATTGGTTCCATGAACACCTGGATGGGGCTTTTGAATATCTTGGGATATTCTTAATAGGAGCCAGAAGGACAGCTTGTGCCTCCCTCACCTCTGTCTAATGAATGTAGCACATCAGAGGTTGGTGCTTTGTCCCAGGGATGAAAGCTTCTATAACTCAGCCTATTTGCAAAGATCTCCACTGCTTTCTTAGTAAGGAGGTTAGTTGCAGCAGTAAGTTCTGCTCCCTTAGGAGTTGTGGTGCATTGCCAGTTTGTAAATACACAGATGGCATCACAAGAAAAAAAACAAATACTCTATCAAGCTGTGATGTTTGAAACATTATTTTATGTTCTATTAGAATCTTGCTTTGATATTGAACACTTGGATGTAACAAAAAGGAATGTGTAGCTTTCTGCAGCTAGAGAACGGCAAAATCTTAATAGTGGGTGGCCACTGTTAGTGTATTTGTAGGAAAAAAAACCAAATATCTTCCTAGTGTCAAGTTGATGCTGTATTTTCTGAAGTGTGTTTAGTCACAGTATAACAACCTTCAAGAGAGGGGAAACTATAACCAACCCTCTCTAGCCTCCAGTTAGCCGTTATAATTGCACGTCTCCTTGTAGCTCTCACCTTGGTGTCCCAGATGATTTGAATTCTTATGTTGACTTGGAGGAGAGTGAAGCTGCCAGATACTTTAACGTAGCTTTGTATTTGTCACATGAGATGTTTGGCTTGGAGAAAGGAAGAAGGAAGAATATGGAGCTCTGAGTGCCATGAACTGTTTCATGCTTGAATTTCCTTTTGCATTTCAGTGCAACAGCCTTCTGCAGTGCTCTCCCTAAAACTGAGTGTGAGATTGGGCTGCTGGTGCATGAGATGTCACCTGGCATCATGGTCCTTAGAACTGTATCCCTGCATTTCTGCTTCCTTCTCCATCCAGGATGTGTTTCAAATGCAATAACCAGGAATTCTGCATAAAATCCCAGACTGGTTTGTGTTGGAAGGGACCTTAAAGCTCATCCAGTTCCAACCCCCTGCCATGGGCAGGAACACCTTCCAGTAGAGCAGGTTGCTCCAAGCCCCTGTGTCCAACCTGGCCTTGAACACTGCCAGGGATGGGGCAGCCACAGCTTCTCTGGGCAATATGCAATGTGCTGCAGACAACAGCAATGGGTGCAATTTTCCTTGGCCCCCAGGGACTGCCCACAGCCCTCCTGCTCCACTGCCCCTCATGCTGGCTTGAAAAGTTTAAATGCTTCATGCCAGGCACTGTGAGGGCTTTGCTGTTCTCTCCCACCCCACATACATCAGGTGAACAACCCCAGCCTGTCCTTGCAGAAGCGTTTGAATAGATCATTGTTATAACCTTCATCAGCACATGCAGGTGGGGGAGAAGAGAGCATCTTCTTGTGCCTCCCATATTAGAAGCTGTAAATAATCGAATAAAATGTAAATTTTCCTGGAAAGCACTTTGTGTGATCTAAGCATTTTTCACCCTCATTTATCATCTCTGTAAAGCATCTGGTTTTCTTACAGATTTATTGTTTTCCTTTGCCCACTAATTCTCTAAGCCTGTCAGTGAGTACCTTTTTTTTTACTTTATATATATAATAAAGGACTTGACAATTAAAAAAAAATAACAAACAAAAAAAATCCCAAACCCCACCCAGAAAATGCTTTGGGATTTGGTTATTCCAGTAATTTCCTCGTCCCTGTAGAGCATCTGCAACCAAGACAAGTAAAACTCTCAGATTTGATTTGGGATAAAGCCCCTTGGAGAACAGTTTTGGTGAGGTGGATGAGGAAGGAGGGTCTGGAGGCAATGTTGTGGGTCTAAATTCTCCTGCTCTCGCTGTGTGATGCTGGGATGTTGTTAGAAATTAAGACCTCATATCCATTTTGGTCTGTTGGATTCATTAATGTTGTGGGCATGATCCCTTAATAAAAATGCCAATATGAGGCAGTTTAATAGGTAGTTAAGGCTGATGAGCCAGGAGGAGAACCTGCCCCATGCTGTGAGGTGCTCAGTGGCAGAAGGAAGCAGTTTAAATGACTCTGACAGATGGGATTTCATGGAGCAGCTTGTGAGGATGCTGCACAGAGCAGGCCTAGCAGTGGTGTGTGGTTAGTGGCATTGCTGTGTTGGGCTTCTGCATTGTGTAAGTTTGTGTAAGTACAGAGAGGGCTACGCAGGCAAAGCATCAAATTTACATAAAAAGACAAGATTTGGCCACCTGGGACAAGTTAATGTTCCTCAGTTGCTGGGGCACATGCTACCATTTGAGTGCAAATGTCATCCTGGTGTTTGGTGAGGACTTTCCTATACAATGCACTAGTCATAAGTGCTTCAATCTTAGAAACACAGACTGGTTTGGGTTGGAAGGGACATTCTCAGTGCTCAATATAATCTTAATTGCTGCTTTTGTCTTCTGGAGTTTCCATCTCCTGTTCCTCCAAAAGGATTCTCCATCACTTCCCTTGTGTATAGGCCATCTTTTTTCCTTCTGTTTTCCTCTAGTTTTGAGATGCTCAATAAACCCTGGTATGTAAAAGGATGCCACGGGGTGTCAGAGTTCACACGTGAGCCCACAGGCTGCTGCTGCAGGTGTTGTACCTTCAGCTATGGAGCCAAGCTGCAGCTGTGAAATGCAAGCCTCTTGCTGGCTGAAAACTATGGCATGTTCCTTAAAAATGGGCACCGGGTCATGTGGACCTAGATTTGAAGAGGACTAAAACTGCCAGCTGTAAACTAGTGAGATTATAACAGATACGTTAATACACGTGCACAGGACCTGTCTTTGCTGTTCTTATCTGCAACCTGTTAGAAGTTACGCTGTGATCCATTCCGGGATATAAATAGGCTTTACTAGGTGAAGTGCTATGCTGTATAAATAAAGATGTCATATAGTCCATCAATAGTCCATAGCAAAAATCCAGTGCATGAGCAGAGGATATTGGCTTCCACTGTGTACCTAGTTGTCTTATATCCAATATGCCATAAAAGTGGTGTATTTTACAGCCATTGCTTTATTGATGTGAGCGATGTTACATTTCTTGGCTGTCAGTATTCCCTTTGAACATGCCTTTATCCCCAGCTACACACCAGAACTGCAGAGCCCTGTGAGGTTTTCATTTAAGGGCCATGTGGGGAAATCTCTCTTTGGTTGACCTGTCATTTGCTAATCTCACATAGTCTTTTGCTTGTTTGTCTTTGATGAGGTGGTGTTGCCTTCCCTTGTATTTGTCTCTCCTCCCCTGGGCAAGCTGAGAGTGGTGTTTGCTTGCTGGGGAAAAGAAAAAAAGGTGGATCTGCTGTGGTGGGTTGAGCCCGGCGCCTCCCAAAGCTGCCCTGTCACTCCCTTCCTCAGCACCATGGGGAGAGAAAATGGAACACAAGGCTCATGGGTTGAGATAAGGACAGGGAGGGATCACTCACCAGCTACCAGCATGGGCAGAACTGACCTGACTACAGAAATCAATTTAGCACCAATCAAATCAGAGAAAGGTAATGAGAAATAAAACTGAATCTTAAAACACATTCCCCCACCCCTCCCTTCTTCCCAGGTTGCAGAGGGATCTCTGCTCCACGGGGACCTCCATGGGCTGCAGGGTGCAGGTGCCTCTCCATGGTCTGCACCACGGGCTGCAGGGGAACTTCAGCTCCAGAACCTGGAGCACCTCCTGCCACCGTCTGTGCGAACCTTGGGCTCTACAGGGCTGCTCCTCTCACATGCTCTCACTCTGTGGCTGCAGGTGCTCCTGCTCAGTTCTGTTTTTCTCCTTCTTAAATGCATCATCCCAGAGACACTGCCGCTGTCGCTGATGGGCTCAGCCTTGGCCAGTGACAGGTCCCTCCTGGAGCCGACTACATTGGCTCTGTCAGACATGGGGGAAGGTTTTAGAGAAGCCACCCCAATAGCCCCCCTTCTACTCAAACCTTGCCATGCAAGCCCCATACACTGCTAAGGGTTAAACTTCAGACTGGGGGAATAAGCAGCTGTAGCAGATGAGATCCCTAATAAGGCTCTTGCTTCTGTGAAAGTGCCCTTGATGATGCAGCTAGAGGTAGATCAGTGTGGAAAACATGACCTAGATGTTCTTTTGAAGCAGAATACTTACATACACACATAAATATATATATAATGTTGTTCCAGGCACTGGCAGCTTTTTAAAGGAGCAGCAAAAGCTTTTCTTTTCCCCCAGAGAAGCAGGCTTATTTGCCTCAGCAGAGTCCCCAGTGATTAAAGCTACACCTACAAGAGAAGCTGAAAGTCTTGCCAACAAGCCTTCCTCCTTGCAAACACCATGTGTTAGCCCACCCAAGGCAGAGTTTAAAGCAGACCTTTTCCATACTCCCTGCATCAACACAGTAAGGCTCCAGCATGCTCTTGTTCAGCAGCAGGATCAGCTCTACACAGAAATATTTAATCCCTGCACACTGATTTCTGTGTGTAATCTATAGGTACAGAGACTCTGTACACTCTGTGAGTGCTCAGGTGAGGTGCTTATTCAGAAATGTATGGATGAATGTTAATGTGAAGTCTGATTGTTGAGGGTTTCTGGATAACTGAAAAATTATCACCTGAACAGCTTGAAATGAAGAGTTAATAGGGGCAGGAGAATTGACAAGTTTATGAGGAGATCTATTAAGTTATTAGAGTTTATAGCATTTGAAGAACCATTTATTAAGCATTAACTTAGTTAAAATTAACTCTTTCTTGGCTCACAACTTGTAGTATGTCAAAATGTATTTTGCTTATTATATGTTACTAATATTATTAATATATAATATTATGTACTGCTAATTTAAATTGGGATTGAATTCTAGTCTAAATTAATGTTGTGACCTTACAGCTGTTCTTCACAAATGATCTCATAAGCCAGGATACAATTAGGCAACAAGGTAACTCAAACACAGACTTGTCCACACTGATTCCTGGGGATTCAGGCAGTGAGCTACTGTAGTGAAATTTTAAACATGGGGCTTAAATGGGTTTAAGTTATCACAGAATCCCAGACTGGTTTGGGTTGAAGAGACCTTAAAGCTCATCCAGTTCCAACCCCTGCCATAAGCAGAGACACCTTCCACTGGAGCAGGGTGCTCCAAGCCCCATCCAACCTGGCCTTGAACACTGCCAGGGATGGGGGAGCCACAGCTTCTCTGAGCACCCTGTGCCAGCACCTCAGCACCCTCACAGGGAAGAGTTTATATATAGGTATTCTTCTGGCCATTTGTACAAGGTTGATTAACAGGCTATAAATACCCCTTCAGGCTCCTACTGCACTCCTGAAATTATCCACACAAAAGTAATTGAAAGTGCCTTTGCAAGCAATTCACAAATGCAAGTATTAGAACCAGTAAACAGTGTGCTCTTATTTGATGTATTGCTCAGTCTGAGTAACTTTTCCTATCCCCTCACCCCCAGCTGTATTCCAAAGACCAGTACTTGGCATCCCAGTTCTTCCAGCACTCATTTTGTTTAAATGAGTAGCATCTGACTTAAGTAGAACTGTCCTTGTGCTTCGGATTGGGTGTACTTAAGTGTTAGGAGCCTCAGTACAGTGATTTTTCAGTGTGTGGTGTCTGACTCCACAGGCTGTTCTGTGCCCGCAGGGCTCTGGAAACCCGACCTTCCAACTGGAAGCTGTAACTGGTAAGCTTAAGAGCTGAAGTCCTTAATTTCAATTACATTGAGAGGTACTGTAGCCAGGCTGCAGAATAATTTGTATGTGGCACCTCTGTCTGTTAATCCTGAAAAGTGATAGCTGATGCACTCAGTGCCCTTCTTAGCCTACGGAATTTTCCCGTGATTCCCCTCTCCCTGTAGTGAACCGGTAGCCAAACTGAGTGAGTAGCTTTTCTCTTCGTTTTGTTTTTAAAACGTATGCGTATTTATAATTCTGACCTACTCAATTTTCACTTGATACAATTCTGTACAGGCAGCAACCCCTCCATCCATGGAATTCTTCATTCCAAGGTTACAAATACTCAGTGTAAATGCAGGTTTCTGCCACTGGGCTACCCACAGAACAGGGGTACTCTGGCTACATACATGTTTGCTCAGAGCTATGTCCCATGCACCTCACTCCCGAAGCCTTGTTTCCTTCATGCACATTCCTTTCTCCATATCCAGCTGGCGCAGAAGAGGGATTACAGTGTCACAGGTGGAGGTGGCCAAAATTATGTCAAAGAATCCTCTTCTACCTTTGTGCTGTTCTGTTTCTGAGCACCAAAATGCTGAATATGGAGAAGGAGAAATACCCACCTGAATCAGCTGTTCTGTCTTACCTGGGGTGAATTTGCCCTGGAGTAGTTGTGAACAGCATTTCTGAAGAGCCAAACCTCATGGCTTTCCAGTGTGATGTCTGGAAATGGGAGGATGTTTCCCAGTGAGAGCAAAGCAGTTTGCAAAGCTGTGGTTGGGCTGTGTTCAGCCTCTCAGGCCTATGGATCTTGTTCCTGCTTATTTACTCTGACCTCTGTGGGTTGCAATAACCTTGCTTTCTTTCCAGAACTGTCTCCTTTGTATCTCAAGTACTCTCTGTTTGAAATTTTTATCCTGCTAGTGACAGCACTGTGGAGTGAGTCAGCCACACACTGCTTACCCTGTGAGGAATGGAGGGATGCTGAAGGCATAGTTTCTTTATTACTGAAACCTGGTTCAGAGAACATACTACAATTCAGTGCTTTTTTGTAGATATGTGTATCTAATGGACAGAAAGCAAACACCAAAGTCTCATTTAAGGGTCAGAGGCACAGCACTACGCCAGTAAGTTTTTATGGAAGCATAGAATCCCAGACTGGTTTGGGTTGGAAGGGACCTTAAAGCTCACCCAGTTCCAACCCCCTGCCATGGGCAGGGACACCTTCCACTAGAGCAGGTTGCTCCAAGCCCCATCCAACCTGCCCTTGAATTAGTCCTGCTGAAAAGCCCTTCAGAAATAACCAGGTCATTTAGGATTAATAGATGTGCTTTAGGATTTCCATCCACAAAATGGATATTGCTCATCTGGAGGTTATGGTCAGTGCTGATGGCTCTAAAGCTCCTTAAAGATGTGTTGCCATAAAAAAATCAAAGGCTATTTTTATATATTATTTTATATGTAATATTTAGTGCCTTTGCCACCTTCTGTAAGCTGACCAATGGAGTTCTGCTTCTGAAACTGTGCTAAATCAATTGTTCAATGGTTTTTTCAGGTACCCTTACTTACTGTTAGTTTTCATGCACGCCGTTTGCAAACTATGTAAAATATGTCTTAAATAGCAGAGAAAAATAAATGCCAGGGCTCTTCTGGCTGCTTCCACCTGCTCTCAATGCAGACGTGCCAAACAATTTCAGTGGTTTATAGCCTGTTGCCCCACATCAAATATGTGTTGCTTCTGGTTTAAGGGCTAATAGCTTTTTGAAATATATTAGTGCTTTGTGGTGACAGATCGAAGATTAGCTGTTTATCCATAGTTCCAAGAGGTATTCTATAGTCCTGTGGCACAGTACATTTCATGAGGAATTTTATAAGCTTTCATGAGTGCGTTGTGTTTTAAAATGCAAAAAAAGCAGTTGAGGAGAGAAGAAAACAAAGCACTGCAGCTTCTCCCACTGATGTTCCACTGATCTTTGAAGTGCAGCATCGCTAGGGTAAGGAGGAATTCCCACAGTGAGGGAAGAAGCCAGCAAGCCCAAAGCTTTAACTGCAGCAAAACTGGTTTACTAGAGCTGTTCATGGCTCCACTGCTGGTCCTTGAGCAGGTGGAAAAAGCTGAGTGCTGCTGGGGTGAGGGCAGGGCGGAGGACACCCAGGTTTCTTTGCAAACTGTAGATGCAACTTGAATGACTCCTTGAGTGAAGGATCCTCGATCCTGGCAGTGCTCAAGGCCAGGCTGGACGGGGCTTGGAGCAACCTGCTCTAGTGGAAGGTGTCCCTGCCTGTAGCAGGGAGCTGGAATTGGTTGAGCTTTGAAGTCCCTTCTAACCAAAACCAGTCTGGGATTCTATGAATCTCTTAGTGCTTTATTTCTCTTCTGAAGTGAGAAAGAGGAAAATGTCCAGGTGCTATGGGGAGACAGACCAAAGGAGGCAGGATTAGATAGGTTCAGCACAGCTTTCTTCCCCTTAAGAATACTCTTCTCTGCCCTACATGTGGATGTATGTTCCTTCAGGGAATTCATTTCGGAAGCAGAGTCTAGCACATAATTCTCTCTCTCTGCTCCCTTAAAGATGTCATATCCTTCACCCACAACAAATGCTGTTGTTGAAAAGGAAACAAAATCTCTTCAGCCATTCTTCCGAAATGAAAGCAGCAATCTTCCAAACAAAAGCCAGTCCCTTCAGGCTACTTCAATAGAAAACATAGACCATATGAAAACAGGCAGATTGTACTTGTGAGGCATCAGGAGTCACAACTGTTTTGCCAGGTTGGAGATGCCTGTGGAGATGTTTGTGTCTGGCACTGGCTGGAATGGTGTTTCACTGGGACATGGGTGCACTGTGCTTGGTGCCAGATTGCTTGAATCCTGCTTTTATAACTGGGAAGAAAATCCAACCCTGTTTTGGGCACGGCTTTTTGTTTGATGGAGCAAGTTAACAGGTTTTACTCAACTTTCGGATCTTTGCAGCTCCACTGTCTGGTGCTGGTGTGAGAGAAGCAGGCTCAAGTGGAGCAGGTCACACTCCTCACATGTTTTCGCATTGCACAGCCAGAGAAGAAAGCACAATATAGCCAAAACTCTGCTTTATGTTGTCCTAAATCTCTCACAGAGCTTCACTCAGCCATTAAAAAAAGGAGGAGACAGAGGTTTGTCCTGAATGACTTCCCAGCAGAGCATATTTGCAATAAAAAGGATACTCCTACCTGGAAAGAGCTGCTTTCAGGAGCCTCCACAATGGGTTTTCCATTTTTGTGAACCCCACCTTAACAACTAACCACCCATGGCTGGTGATGGGGAATATTTCAGCACTGTTGCTCACCTGAGGGTTGTTTCTTAGGGCTGCTTCTAAATAGAAAGGAAGCAGCAGACAGTGTGAGTTTGTGTAGTATTTGTGCACGAAGAGAGACTTGCGGAAGAGCTGCCTTTCCACACAGGCACCAGAGTTCAGAACACCTCAGCATGTTCGGATTTACAAGCAGAGTGAAGCTCTTTTGAAACTGTATCCCTCAGTTGAGAGTCTGAATATTTGATCCATAACTATCTTGAAAACTCAGCTCTGGGCAATTTGCCTGAAGACACCCAATAAATAACAGCAAATCTGGAATAAAATCTGGTTTGCATTTGGTTTGATATTTTCTTTCCTACTCTACCTTTCATTGAACTCCACAAGGATACACAGCACCTTGTGTTTATCTGTGTGGTATGGCTGAGACATGACCTCAACATAAGAGGGATGTTTATTGGAGTGAGTCCAGAGGAGGCCACGGAGATGCCTCAAGAGCTGGAGCAGATCTGCTCTGGAGCCAGGCTGAGAGCTGGGCTGGGGCAGCCTGGAGAAGAGAAAGCTCCTGAAGGGGAGACCTCAGAG
>JAOEHX010018698.1:6460-23825 GCA_025448015.1 Bolborhynchus lineola | reverse complement strand
ACCTGTGGGAGTTGCATTCTTTTGATTCTCCATGTAGCAAACTGCGTGGCTGATTTACGGCCTAAACCACAACACTTACAAAACAAAAAGATGCAGAAATAGCAGTTGTGTAGAAAAGGAGACTGGGAATAGCAGTTTTCAGAAAGTTCTGTTTCAGAGCTTAGCTCTGCTTTCTTCCCTCACCTTCATTCCACACACCTCTGTTCCAACAGTGACTCAGGATTGACTCCTCTAAAATACAGGAAACAAATTACAGTTTGCAGTTTTGACTGGGGGAGATAAGAGCTGAATGTCACCTTAAATTAGCTACAGTTTATATGTCCAGACATAAGCTTTAGGGTTTTTTTCTATTTGTTTGCTTCATTTATTCATGCTAGATACCTCTCTCCTCTGTATGTTCACTGAATGATGCATAATACTGCGTGGCTTTGTTCTTCTGAGAGTTTGCATTCCCTTGCTCTAAAAGTTTTCTAAAATATGATTGCATTCAATGTGGAGTGCATAACAATCTGAAAATGGGCTAGCATGTCTTGATATGTCTGAGAAGTGATTCAAACACAAAATTGGTACAACAAAATTAATATCAAAGAAGGTGAATTATTGACCTTAGCTGGATTTCTGGTTGGTTTGTTTGTTTTTTCTCTTCTCAGATGGAGGTTGTGACAGATGTTGGGCTTCAATATAAAGGAGAACTGACAGTTGTTCTGCGTTACATTCCCCCAGACAGAAATCTAATGCTTCCTCTAGGGCAGTTTCAAGGTAAAACAAAATCAGTGGCAGCATGATTACATCCCTCTGTGTATTAAAAATCCTCACCTAGGGTAAAGTAATGGTGCTAGTGAAGATTGGAATCATACTTAAATATGCGAGTTGTCTTAATCTGTGGAAATTCTGAACCATGTGTTTTTCCTGCTCCATCCTCTTCTCTTACATTGCACTTAAAGAGAGAGAAGGGGAGTGTGCAGTCAAGTGTTAGTGCATGGCTGTGACCTAATTAAAAGAAAAGGATACATGAGATAACATGATCAAAGGCAGCCACATAGAAATAAGTTTTCTACATCATAGTCTATGGGTTCTTTGTTCAGCCAGTTATACACTGTGTATAACTGATCAGAGTAATAGACTTCACCCACTTTATGCTGAGTTGTCCTTAAGCTTACCTATCTTCACTTTTTTTTTTCATACCTATCTTCCCTTTTTTCACACTGTTTTACCTCTGCTCAGTGTTACTGTATTACTGCTGCAGTTCTGTCCTGTGAAATATTACTTGAATTCTTCAAGGTAAGCCATTTTCATCAGCAGTGAACAGGGGAAAATAGTTACGCTATTGTTAGTAACTGGGTGTACGTGGATATACCAGACACAGATATATCACTGTCTTAATGACAGTACTGCCTCTTAGTATTAGGATTTGACAGATATATTAGACTTCCTTCTTTTTCTTTCTTTCTCTTTTTTGACAGATGACATTCCCTCTGCTGTCAGTAATTCCAGGCTTTTCTCTCTTAAAAGCTGATTGCTGCCTGAAAAAAGACCAACAACCAATTATACACTACCTACATTTTTTAAAATCAGTGCATTTTAGCATCACTCCTGATCTTCAACAAGGCCGAGTGCAAGGCTTTGTACCTGGTTCCGGGCAACCCCCACTATCAATACAGGCTGGGGGATGAAGAGATTGAGAGTATCCCTGAGGAGAAGGACTTGGGGGTACTGGTAGATGAAAGGTTGGACATAAGATGGCAATGTGTGCTTGCAGCCCAGGAGGCAGATCCTATCTTGAGTGGCATCCAAAGGAGCGCATGGCCAGCAGGTTGAGGGAGCCGATTCTCTCCCTCTGCTCTGGTGTTACCTTACGTGGAGTACCTGCATCCAGTTCTGGGGTCCTCAGTACAGGAAAGACATGGACCTGTTGGATGGGGTCCAGAGAAGGACTACCAAAATGATCTTTCTTATAGGCCCCTTTTAAGAACTGAAAAGCCTCAATAATGTCTCACTGGAGTCTTTTCTTCTTCAGGCTGAATAAGCCTAACTCTCTCAGCCTTTCTTCATAGGAGATGTGCTCCAGCCCTCTGATCATTTTGGTAGCCTTTCTCTGGACCCTCTCAAAGAGGTCCAGGTCCACGTCTTGATAAGCGCTTGGAATCTGCAGCACTGGTAAGTGCATGCATCCTCATGCTGCTGTTCTAAAGCAGTAGTGTGCTAGGGAGCACCAGGTTCTTTGTGTGTTCTCTGAGGAGCAGTGCATCCTTACACATTGCATACATATGATGTATTTCTGCATTTTAAGCTCTGAGAAAGAGGTTTCATACCTTGATTGTGGTGTGTCTTAATATCAGTAGTGGCAGTGGATTCTGAAGAAGGGGTGGGACTTACAGGACATGCAGGTTTTTGTGTTCAACATAGTGATCCTCAAAGGCTTACATTTGGACACATAGGGCACATTGTTGTGTCCACGAAGGACTAGCTACTTACATGGTCAAGTTCTTTATCACATTTGGAGTGATTTTTCCGCCCTGCCTTATTTAATTTCTCTAGCCATAGATATAATTAGGATCTCTTCATAAGGAATAGTTTAATTTCATTGCAGTAAATGATTAAAAAAAAATTAATCTAGAAAGTCAGTTTACACTTCCGAATCAGTCTTGCAGTGTATATACAATTTCTGATGATAATATTTCAACTCTATTCTATATATAGGAAAGAAGAGTTTAAAAAAAGGAAAAAAGGGAGACTCTCACATGCCGTCTGGAGGTATATTAGAAGTCCTCATCAAAGAAGCAAAGAATTTAACTGCAGTGAAATCAGGAGGCACATCTGACACTTTTGTGAAAGGGTCTGTGGTTTTTTTTGTCTCTGTTTTTTTAATGGATGCTCTGAATCACATTTTTTTGACCCAATTTTTTTCAGTATATCCGTATACTGAATATACTGTATATGTATGAAGTGTCAGTCCTGAAGAGCAACTGGCACCTTGAAATGGTATGCTGAAGAGAAGGATGCTGTGCAGTAAGGGCAGAGAGGTACGAATTGTCCCAATAGTTAAATACAATGGTATTTAAATACCACTCAGTCAAGAAACAGAACAATTCATACATAAGTATCCAGTGTGCTAATGTGCATGCTGTTACAGAATGTAACATTTGGTAAAAGAAAGCACTTCCATTGAGCTGGCGGAGAGAGGTAGGTGAATGTTCATCACTCCTGGAGGCAAGAAGTTATAAATTAGGGCTCTCATGCTTGAGATGATACCTGATCTGATGATGACATTTGCATTTTCAGAAAAGTGAAACAGTACATATTTTATACCAAGAGGAATGGGCAAACTATGTCGTAAATATGAAACTTATTTTCAGGAAGATATAAGTCTGTTTGGCTTTCTTGTAAAACTGCAGATAGCACCTATAAAACCTGGCATGTTCCATCAGGCTGAGATTCTTTCTAATGGGTGTCACCTGAAACACACTGAAAGAAAAAATGCATTATGAGTTGAGGAAATCCTGTTTTGATTCATGTAATTACGCTCAATGAGAAGATTTTTTTTTTTTTTTCCCTCTCTCATACTATAAATAGTTTTGTTTGGTTTTTTGTTTGTTTTCTTATAGTGCTTAACTGACAAAGCTCTTGGGCATGAAGTACAGTGTCAAGGAGCACATTTAAGGTCTATCACTGACTTCAAATGTAATATTTTAAACCTGTGTCTTGTTAAAATTTAATATTCCTTGACAAAAGCTGTTTAAAAATTCTGCTCTGCTGACTTTCAGGTTTCATTTTAAAGATAAGTAATTTTGGAAAATTTAAGGTCTGTGCCATTTGTGTGCCTGTATGCATGTGGATGCATTTAAAATAATACAAAGTTATGTGTTAAAAATGTTACGTTTAGGATGGCTTAAAACATTTTTCTTTGGCAGTTTTTGCTCTCAATGCTAGCTTTCCAAATTGGAGATTTTTAGATATGTTCTTGTTCATTAGTAATGGTTTGAGTGTTATTATTTAAATGGGGAATATAGAAAACATCCTGGCTTTAATTTCTTGGTGGAACAGAGAATTTATTGTGCTCTTGTAGCACGCTTTGAACTATCACTAAGTTCATACATTTTATGTAGAAAAAGTTTGAGCTAGCCTTCCTATGTATTTGATCTTCCATGTTATCCCTCTTTTCTTGATATTTGTGAAGGCATTTACTGAAGATCGACTGTCTTATCCCATAATGGCTTCCTTCCACCTGGAGCTTGCAACAGGCTTCAGGGGAAAATGTTGTCAAAGCCTTGTTACATTAGCAGTAGCAAAGTGTGCCAAATAATTCTCTGTCCTGGCTTTAGTTAGTGGTGTCTGCTGTGGCTGACATGGATTATTCAGTAGAGTGGAACACAAGTCTGTTTTCCTTAGACTATTGATCTGTTATGTGTCATGGCCACATGCACAATCAAGTTACCGTGAACCAGCTGAGATGCTGCAGTATTCTAATCTGCACCATCAGTTTGAGATAATATGACGTAGATTAGCTAATAGTTGTCCCATTGCTGTAAAGTAGCTCATGTATTTTGTCAAGGAGAAGCTTGCGCAGGAATCCTGATTGTGGTCTAGTGATATAATTTGTGTGTATGTGCAACCACATAGTTATTTGTTTAACTTTGCTGAAGGAGGAAGAGGTACAGACTATGGAAATTTGTAGAGAACTCTTATTTTCAACTAAAGTAGTAAGTTCTTTTATTTTCACTAGAGGAATTGTCCCCCAAAAGTAAAATGTGCAGAGCTTGTCAGACTTTACAGCATTTGTGTTTCTCCACCCAGGAGGGCTGTAGACAACAAAAAATGATGATGCTAGACTCGTGAAGTTCCTTCCTTAGTAGCTATTCCTGTTTCTTTGTGGAGTACTTCTTGTCCTCCTATGAGAGGGGTACGCGACAAGGTGACACCAGAGGCCCCTTCTAGCCAATGTTGTTATGATTCTATCTATAGTTAGTCTCACTGAAATAAAATTATAGCTGTTAAGACCCAAGACATGGGGCAAGGAGGCCTAATTCCAGTTTCTGCTGGTAGTAACTGATGTCGTAACTATAAGAACGAATGGAACATGAATGCAAAATACGCATTTCAGGTGCTTAATTTATGCCTAATGTAATAACAGTGGGAGACGGGGCTCTGATCCTCTTTGAGCCTCTACATGATTGTAATTCCTTGTGAATATTATGTTACAGCCTGTCAACATGCTCAAATTTCCTTTTCTGTATCTCCCAGATACCTGCTCCCAGATGACAGCAAAGCTACAAAACACAAAACTCCCATAATAAAAAAGAGTGTGAACCCCCAGTGGAATCATACCTTTGCTTTCAGTGGCTTGAATTCAAGGGATATACGTAATGTCTGCTTAGAATTGACTGTGTGGGACAAGGAATCACTGTCCGGTAACATTTTTCTGGGAGGTGTCCGTTTAAGCACTGGAAATGGTAAGGTCCCATCTGACTTATGATTGCCTTTCTTATTCTGCTTTCCTTCCTCACCCTGTATGAAGGACAGAAATGTTACCATATGTATGTTACAGAAAAGGAAATTGAAATGGGAGAGAAGGCAACATGATGATGATTTAGTTCTTTCCTCCATTGAGAGAGATGCAAAAATTTGGTGCTGGTTGTACTTCTGTGCAGTCTAGATGAACTAGGAATACTTTGGAAGTGTTTATTAGCATCTCAGTGAGAAAGAGACTACTTCTGTCCTGCAGCAGCCTTTCTCCTGACAGTGGTGTGTCTGGAAGTGGTGTGAATTCATTCCTCCTCTGTATAGGAGGATGTCGCTTGTGGTGCAGAGCAGGGGGGTTTATGTGTGTCTGTCCATGCACCATAAAGGAGTTTAATGACAAAATGGTGCTCTCCAGGAGCTACCTGTTTCCAGTATAACTCCATGTAAGGTGATAAAGTGTATACGGTGTAAATTTCTTGTCATCTTTTTCACATGCTGTTGGAGCAAATGAGCAAGGATATTAAATAATTACTAGTATGGTAAAATGCATCATGTTTTTATAATTGCCAGGTGTAAGCAATGGCAAGGAGGTTGACTGGATGGACTCTCAAGGGGAAGAGCAGCACCTCTGGCAGAAGATGATTGACAGTCCGGGAACTGCTGTGGAAGGAATATTAATGCTAAGATCCAGCATGGGAAAACGCAGACTGAAAGAGTTGAGCTACTGAGGGGTACCACAGGTACTCCCAACCTCAGCTGTGTTCAGGCTCTTGTCACTTCGCCCATTTGAAAGTGGAAAAGCGTTGTACTCTTTGCCTTGGATATTAAGGCTCCAAGGTTTTAATGCATTCTGCACTTTCATGTGCATGTTTTTAACCCAGGCTTCTTTTGTGGATTATGTTTCTCTTGAAGCCAATGAGAATTTGACCTTGTACAGAGATCAGACCAGCTTTCTCTGTTCCTTCTGGTGACTGGTGTGCAGTGGATGAACACCTCTGCCTGTGAGGGGCACAGAGTGAGCAAATTCTCTGTGTCATTTAGCAAGTAATGCCTGGTTTACATAACTCTTTCTAGGTCAGAGATGGTCTAGAAGGTAGCAGTGACACAGTACAAGCAGATTCAGAGTAAGTCTGTTTGGTATCCGGAGGATAAGAAGCCATAATATTATGAAGCATGACAACATTTTTTTATGTTTGCTTGCTGGGCTGTGCAGTGCTCAGGATGGCAGGCTTGGAACCAAGCAGCCTACCAAGGCAGGCCAATGCACTGTGTTGCACACTAGAAACAGGCAGTAGGTGAGCTGGTGTACAGTGCTGGTGTTTAGGTATTGTCTAGGTTATTTTAATGACTGTATAAAAGGCAAACTTGGTTCAACGTAATCAAAGAATCTCTAATGAAAATAAATCATATAAAATCCTTAGTTTCCAGAACTACATGTATTACTGCATTTCATTCAGTTGACAGCTCTAGCTAAGATATTCTGATGTCATTGAACAGAAAGAATACATTCATGTGCCTGTCCTCATCTGGTACATTGCTGAGATGAGACACATACTGGACTTGGACATAGATAGCTAAGACCTTGAGTCAACAGATTGTGTAGTAATTAAAGCACATGCCAGAATTATTTGGAATGTGGAATTTTCCCTGAATGGGCTGGGATCCCATTCAAGAGTGCCTGTACATGCTAATTGTGAACCAGAGTAGGATTTCTTTTCTTCTGAACATTCCCTATGATAAGAGCAGGTTTTGGCCAATTCAGTCATTAATCTTACTAGCCGTGACAACTGCTCAGCAGTAATTTTGCCATTTGGTTTCATAAAGTCATTTTACACTTAGCTAGATACCTCATCCTTTTGAGACACAGATCACATGTGAAAAGCCTGATGTTTTGAATAGTTGTGTGCTACTCCTACCATAATGAAATAGGACTATAAGATTTTTTTCAAGGACAGCACATCTCTGATTGCGAGATTGGGTAATAATGTAATTGCGTGGCGTGTGACTGCTCAGGGTATAAAACAAAGGAAGATCAGTAAACTGAGAGAACAATATTTCTTCTGAGCTTTCCAGAATTAGAACACAGCTTCCTATTTGAACTGCTAAATTAAACTATATCAATTCTTACCTTTTTAATTTTTCTTTTTTTTTTTCCCACAAAATATTTTACTTTTGGAAGAAATATAGTATAATAATAATAATGAAATAAACTGAAATATATGGGAACGTAATCCTTACATAAATTACTGAAGAAAAAAAAAACCAAACAAACTTTCAAAGAATTTATTATTCCCTGTAGATTGAAACAGCAATATCCAAAGATTTCTGTGAAGTGTAAAGGCCATAAGATCTAACTTGTTTGAGAGGTACCTCTGTTGTGCTTCACAATCCAGAAATTGCAAGTAATCTAGATTGAACAACAGAATATGAACTGATAGCTAAGTAACTACAGATGGAAATTTTGACATCTGTAGCTGTCCTGGAGTATAATTATATACACATATTTAGAGCTGAATCCAAAACCTTAACATTTAATGTCCGTTCCTTTTTTCTTTTTTATTTTTTTCCTTTGGATTTTTTTGCAGTGGTTTTGGTTTGAGTGCCCTGAAGCTGCAGGGAAGCTTGCAAGCAGTCTTTTAAAAATCCTAATTATTATTATATTTAAAAAATTGTTTAAAATAGTATCTTGGTTTTATTAAACCAGTTTGTTTCATTATGAATATTTTCTGTTATAATTCTCATATGACTTTAAAAAGTCATATATGCTCAGTCCAAGACCCATGATTCTCAGAAATAAGAGAGTCATCTTTGAAAATAGAATTCCTTTACAGTATCTCAGTTTGGCAGCCTAAAGTCAGTTGTTGCTCAAGAAAACTGACTTCAGTTTAATTCTTAATCTATTCTTCATTTTCTTCTGAAGCCCTGGTCAAACTGGTCAGTGAAGCAGGTCTAGTCTTGTTTTAGCTAGCTTTTCATTTTATGCCACAGATGCTGTGAGCTGATAAATTAAAGCACAGATATCAAGCACATACATTTTATAACCTTTTTCTTACTGTAATAGTCTGCCTCTAAGTATTTGGGCGAGGCTTTTTTGTTTCCCTTCTTTATTTTTTATTTTTTATTTTTTTTTTTTAAATCAGCATCCCCCAAAGTGAAACCGAGCCTAACTTTTGACATAAACTACCTCTCTAACAGAACCAGTCTGAGTTGTCTTGGCTGTTTGTACTACAAACCTGCATTTATTTTAGGAGTAATAATATTATATTGACATAGAGGCACAAGCTTGATTTTTTTCACTTTTTGGAAGTTGATTCAAAATGATAAATCATTTAAGTTTGTTAGATTTAAAGAAAATAATTCTTCAGGATAAAATTTCAGGTAGGGTTGTAAAGGAACATTGGGCAGTTGCATTGTTTAATTTTGTCATTTTGATGGTGAAAATGGGAAAAATAATAGCACAAAATAATCTCCAAGTTGGACTCCAAAATGAACACCTTTTTCTTTTGCCAAATAGAAAACCTTTGAACTTTGAAATGAACTAAAACTTTTACTTTTACATGGAGTACAAGAGCTTGTCTAGTTTTTGAATGGTATTTTCTGATCTTCTAAGCATGAATGTTTTCACTAAATGACGTGTCGCTTTGAAAGAAAAAAGCTTGTGCTTTACTACTTCAAATTCTGCCCATTTTGGTCCTATAGTAGAGTTTGTGATGAATGGGCTCATTTGGGAGGTCTCACTCAGCTCATTTGCAGGCTTTAAGTTCTGCCCTTTACTTCCAAAGGGACAGTATTTCATTCCGAGCCTGCACCTGGAATTATAGGCTGGGCTACACATAGACTATATAGGTGTCAACTGCAGTTCAGTGTACAAAAGGAATCATTTCACCTGGGAAGTAATTTTGGCCAAGCCAGTGGTGGTTGCCATAGATAGCATTTGGAGTAGTGCAGTGAAATTACCTCCTTGGTTAGGAGTGACAATTTTTGCGTTCTGGTAGCGTATAATATGTATCATACTCTGACTCAAGTGAGCTTTGGGGAGATGATGAGCATTATATAAACACAAGAACAATTTGGAAAGCTTTGTTTTTCTGTGATGTTATTGGCACATTTGTATGAAGCATTTGATTTGTGGAAAATGTCACATTTAATTATCTCTCTTTTAACTTTGTTCTTATCCTTTACAAAAATGATTTACGGTTTGGAAAAAGCACAAGATGATTAACTGCAGATGTGATTTCTTGTTTCCCGGATATTTGAATTAATTGCCTATAATTGTGAGTCATCATGTACTGTGTGTTACCAGGCTGAACAAAAAGACACAAACCCAGGAATTAAGCTAAAGCCTTCCTTTTGTATGTGTGTTTGTGGTATTGAACATGGATGAATGGTTTATTCAAGAGTAACTTTTAGGAGAAAATAGTCACAATTTTAACACTGATTTATAAACTCCTGCCCTGAGTGAATAGACAGAGCAGAGCTGGTATTTCTTAAGTATTTTTCTGCACAGACTTTAGTAACTGAAGATGTGTCAGTGGAGAAGGAATCTTCCTTACAGTGGTTTTTGGAAGTGTGTTTCACAATGCGTTTTACTCTGATACATATTTTTCTAGCAAGGTAACTACAGGGTTTTCATCACTATCTTTTCCCCTTGTGGTCTGATTTTGAGGGTTTGAGGCATTAGAGTGGAATAAAAGTGCAACTTTTGCTGTAAGAAGTTAAGTGTGATCAGTAAAAACATCTTTAGACAGTGTGGTTATGGCCAGCATCCATCAAAAAGAGCTGATGCTGAGGGCTCTCCAAGCCCTGCCATCAGACTTTGGTATCCAGCCCTGTGCTCCAGATGTTACTCTGCTGATTTTATCAGCTTTATGGGGACTTTAGGCTTCTAAATGTTGATGCTCTTGTTTGCATGCTTTGATGTCAAAAGCAGGTTAAAATAGGTTTGAAATGTCCTTCCCATCTCTGCCACCTCCATCATGTTATGTTTGAGTGAGGGTAGGAGGAAAGCTAAGATGACTGAGCGACACTTCCCATCTTCCTGTGCTAATTCAAGTGCCATTGCCTTCTTTGAATGCCTTTTACATGCCACATTTTGATCTTTCTTTCCCAGCTGGATGCTTTAGCAGATGTTTTAAGAGCAAAGACATTAGGACGGTGACTATGTTTTGATCATGGTGCATTAGACCAGAAGCTTATTCTGTGCCTCTTCCAATGCAGATTATGCTAAGGTAGCATCAAAGAAACATTTTTATGTATTATTTTTTAGTTTTCTTTTCCTGCCTAGTTTAGGCTGTGCCAAATGCAATTATTCTGAGTTGTATTCTGCAAAATATCAGCTCAGCTACTACAGCAGAGCAGGCATTGAGCATCTCCTGGTGCTATTTGATATGGAAAGGTAAAAGGAGGGTTGCATTTAGACTGGGATAGTTTTGGCTTCTTGAGTATGCATGTTGCCCGGCTTCAGGCATGTAAATTTTGCAGCTTTATCAATGGAGAGAAAGCTTGTTTGGATCTCCTCACCTTTGGAAAAGAGCTGAGAATCCTATTTCCACAGCTGTCTTGCTTGTGGATACAAGATACGAGGTTTGTACCTGAATCTTTGCAAGGATGTCTCTTTTCCCTTCATCTCTCCCTTCAGTTCAGCAACCCTCATCAGAACGACAAGCTCCAGTATTTGGAAAGAGGCAGCATGCAGCAGTTCAGTAATAGATCCACTTACTCTCATCCGTAAGAGGTAAAACCTGAAATTTTACTTGCCTAATCTAGGGTATTGATTTTCAGCACTTCGCAGCAATGACAGAAATAGCCATCTCTTGAGAGCTGGCCCTGCACTTTGTGAACTCTTTTAATTTTATTTGCTTTTAATATATATATAATTATTATTTATTTATTTTTGCACACAAAAATGTTAACATTTGAGAATGATAGGGAAATGGTGGTGGAACATGTGATGAATTCCAGAATAGGATCAGGCTTCTCTTTGCAGTGATGTCTTTAACCATAAATCATCAGGAGCTGCTGAGAAGCCCACTAGCAGAACCTTACCACTGTGTCCCGTGAATTTCCTGCCTGGTGATTTCCTGTTTGCAAACCCTGTGTGATAAGTTGTAATAATACCGTGTTAATTATACTGTGTATATTGACACTGACACTGGGAAGTGAGTCTCACCTTGCTTTTATGTGTGTGTTTAAGGTACCTTTCAAAACTCACCCTTGTAGCATCTTGGCCCTTAAATAAGTTATTTCAACAATTCTACTTTGTGGCAATAACATATATATGGCTGCTTCTGACAGCTCGGTGTATATTTTTGAGAATAGTTCTAATTGTTAAAGTTTGCCTAAAGCCAAATGTAATCATTGTTACAGCAATTAAAAAATGTCATGTATCCCTCATTCTGCCTTTGTTCTGTATGAAATCTGTTGCTAGCTATTTGTTCAATTATTCTGCTGGATGCAAACTGTGGTAGCAGTAGATGGTGTTGCGGTACATTAGGTTCCTCCCAAATTTAGACAAAACCAAATGTTTTCTGCCCAGAACATTTTGTACTGTGTGTTGTATGTTCAGTTTGGTGGACAAAGATGGCTGGTAATACATTTGCAGCTGTTGTCAAGATTACTGTTCTAGCTTTTAAATTAAAATACTAAAATGTTGCTCTGCTCTCATCTCTCCTAAAATGTGTGACAGCAAGATATAAGCATGTTTCCTAGGAATATCCATATTATCTCATTTAGGTAAAGACATTACCTCATTTATATCTGATGAATAATACAAGAGGCCTGGGCATATGTCTTCAGAGGTAGGACTCCATTGGCAGTGTCTCTGCTCTTTTAATTTGTCTTGATTTCTACACTTCAAGTGTTTTTAAGCCGTTCATTTCATAAGCATTAAACCTGTTTAATTTTTAACATGTAATTCTAAGAATAAGGGAAACATAGTGTTTTCTTCCCCTTGTTAGAAAACTTTGCATGTGCCTTAACCCTGCATGTTCAGCAGGTCCTTCCCTCCATCTCAGAATCTCCTCTCTTCCCTAGACCAAGGTCCTGCTCACCTGAAAATACATGTATGCTCAAAAAATATTTTTTTCTGTAATTACTGGTCTTCATATATAATCATAGAATCATAGAATAGTTAGTGTTGGAAAGGACCTTAAAATCATCTAGTTCCAACCCCTCTGCCATGGGCAGGGACACCTCACACTAAACCATGTCAACCCGGTCTTGAACACCGCCAGGGATGGAGCATTTGATCACTCACTTCATACTTTGTACTGAGTCACCTTCAACTTACCTCTCGGAGCTGAGGGCTCTTTTGTATCTTCTTTTGGTTCTCCGGTTTCCTGGGGTTTTGTGTCTTGCTGTCCCTTCCTGACTGTTGGGAAACGAGGAGGCAAAAAATTCTCCTGGGTCCTGGAGCTGTGCTTGCCTCTGCTCTCTCTTTGCAGTAGTCTGAAACCGTGGCTTGGCACATTGAGTTACTGTGCACAGGTTAAAGGGGGACCACCTCAGCAGGGCTCACTGGTTTGTTGGTGTGACTTAGGTGTAGGCGGCTGGCTTTTGCTCTTGCTCTCACACCACTCCTATGTTGTCCCCATACGGGTTTTGTCCTTTCTGGGGATGGGATATCAAACACCCATAAACTGGAAGGAAGCTGCAGGTGGGAAAGAGCCCTCGTGCTATTTCTCTGCTCCTTGTGCTTTTGTTTGGGATTGTACTTCAGGATTTTCTCAGGGGCTTGCAGATACTTCTGTACAATTGAACTGCAGTCTCTCCTCCCCTTCTTTTTGAGGTGATAGGTGCTAAGTTCTTGTAAATTTGAAGTATGGGCCAATCTAATTACTGAAATTTGGGTCTTCGTTACTTTATGGGTAGCAATGGGAGATAGATAGGGAGGTAACTAGATATGCACTAGCAAATCTGCATGAACACTCGTTTTTCTCATCTGTTCCCTTCCATTTTACAGAGCATGCAGCAGCTATATCACCACTTTGAAGAGGGCAAAGAAATGCATGTGCTATTCCCAACTGCCAATGGCTCCTTTAGCCCAAGCACCCTTGCTGCTCCCTGCCTTACAGTGTCTGTTAACACTTCCGCACTCCACTGAGCTGCCATAAAAGCACCCTGTAGTCACAAATGGGGAGAGAGAGAAATGTGCAGCAGATACACAGCCAAGAGGATCTGTGCCATTTCCTGATGGTGTGAAGCACTCACTCCCTTTTCCATCTGTGAATGTACAGCACTAACAGAGACTGAGGTGAGTGGCCAGAAACGACCTAGCACTGAAATTGCACAGCCTAAGCTCAGTTATTTATTTCACCAGGGCAATTTAAAAAGTAGGTTGTGATAGAGCACTTAAAGGTACTTAATGTTACACTTTAGCCTCTGAATATTTATTCATTATGTGATGCAGTCTGATTCATGCTCTTATGCAAGTCATTTCATGCAGAGCTGCAAGGGTCACCGTGTTTTCATTAAAACAAAACACTTTCTGTCCCAGATGGGATGGTTTGAATTTCAAGATTACTGTAAGGGTGGTGAGGCACTGGAATGGGTTGCCCAAGGAAGTTGTGAACGCTCCATCCCTGGTGGTGCTCAAGGCCGGGTTGGACAGAGCCTTGGGTGACATGGTTTAGTGTGAGGCGTCCCTGCCCATGGCAGAGGGGTTGGAACTAGATGATCTTAAGGTCCTTTCCAACCCTAACTATCCTATGATTCCTATAATAGGGATGTGCAACTTCAGATTGGTTTCTCCTCTGCGTGTTAGGAGGTGTGTGACAGCAGGGTTTGTTCTCATCAAATTAGGTTAATTCTTGGGTAGGATCTGGCCATTTACGAAACTGTTTTGTGCTCATGAGAAATTGCTGCCTCCTACAGCTTATCCCAGTAGTTTTGTTTGAAAAAGATGATGTATGACAGAAACATGAAAACATTTTAGAAAATAATTGTCTTTTGTTTCATATTTAGAATTGAAAAATATCTCCAGATGCAGAAACCTCCAGCGCATGGCTGTATCCACACACTATGATCTGTTACATCTCCTGCCATGAGCAGCCTGGAGGGGGAGCTGGACAGGACAAGACTCATTCATGTCAGGTTTTGCTTCTCGGAAACTGCCTTTAATACTCCCAGCTAAAATACATGTTTTAGACAGTATTTGCATTCTGGAGCAAAGTAGGATTAGAGCTATGGCAAGAAAAGCCATATTGGTAGTACAAGAAAAACTCCAACCTGTATGGTTCGGAGGGAGATGAATTTTCTGTTAAATATTTAGAAAAAGAAAAATGTGCGCTAGTATAAATACTGCACCTTGTTTATGTAGTGTTATTTTTCTGGGACCAAAAGTCTGAGGGATAACTTATTGGAATATTTTTGAATATTTGGGGTTTATTTGCATGTACAAATGCTGGGGCTAAAGCCAGAAATACCAAGTCCTTTGTTCAAGCACTCCTTTCCCAAAAGGCCAATCTGCCTCATCCCTGCATACCATACGTGCAGGATGATTAGACTCCAAAACAGAGATGGCACATGATGTTTTTCACTGTTGCTCACAAAAATGTACACTAGACAATAGCAGAAACCTCTTGTTACTAATCAAGAACAGCTTTTCTTAATCACAAGATTTTAATAGCTGTTCTGTGTAGAACTATAACTAGTAATCCAATCACTTAAGCACTCTCCTCCACTTAATTCTATTTCCCGTAACAGCCTAGTGATTGCAATGGCTTTCCTGATTGCAGCAATGGCTTTCCTGATTGCAGCAATTGCAAAGCCCCGCTCCTGTTCACCCAGCCATGAAAGACGACTGGATGCACTGATTCTCTACCAAAAGCAAAAGGGAGCAGCAACAGATTGGAATTGCAGCAATACAGTAGAAAAATCAGACCCATCAGAGCTTTTTTATTTTTCATTTTCTTCCTTTCCTCTCTTTTCCTTTCTCTTCCTTCCTTCCTCTTCTCCTTTCCTTTTTCCCTTCTCCTCTTCCTTTCTCCTCCCTTCCTTTCTCTTCTTTCTCTTCCTTTCCTTCCCTTGAGGAGAAAGGAGGATTGCTTTAAAGACACTGATAAACTGATCCTTTGCTCACACCAGAGTGTAAAACTGAAAAAATCTACCTTACAGTCAAGCCAAACAAGCATTTGGCTGAAACAAAACAAGGATGTGCTCTTGTTTGGGAAAACTGTTGGCTATAATAAAACAGTAGAAAACACTTTTCCTTTTTTGGTTGCCTCCTAAATTGTCTCATTAAGGAAAAAGGAAACTTTTTCCTAAGTGATGACTTAAAACCAAGTATTTTCACAGATCTGAAAATGATAAATCCTTGATGAAGTTCGTTCCTCTGAAGGTAATGTTTCCCTGCCACCAAATCCACAGCTCGGTCTCTCCAAGATGAAGAGAGAATGAAATCTGTTACTCCAAGTCCACTGGACATGAAAAGACAGAAGCATACCAGGTAAGAGCGTATTTTTCTATCAAGCATTATAGTACATGGCCTTTCTTAATTACTGCCCATCTTCTACACTGGTTACTGTTCCTTTAGCATATTCCTCCTGGTAATGGCTTCCATACTTCTGCTACCAGCTGTCTTCTCTCTGCTGCTGAAAACAGATACTTGGCGTTGCCTTCAGCTGATGCTTTGTGTCTGTGATTGTCCACATTATTAGTGGAACTAAAGATACTTCTGGGTTGCTTTTATATATTCAGTCTGAGGCTAATGTCTCTGTTGTAATGGTTTGCGCAGAGGTATTTTAATCACAGAATTATTAATCAGCTTTAGTCAGCAAGAGGAATTTAGAAAACTATGTGTTTGCAAAACAATATTTTATTAATAAAAAGACTTACAAACAGTAAGAAAGAAAATCTAATTTTACACTGGATGAAAAGTCCAAAATAAACTCCCAGAACCATGCCACAGTTCTTCACTCTGTACAAGAAATTCCAGTGATAGCAATCCTACGTACACATTTATCTCAAGATGGCTAAAAGTACAAAAAAGCACCATGTATACTTCTGTGCAGAGTAGCTACACAGCCAGACTGATTTAACACACACAAAATATCATTATGTTGGTGATTAAAAAAAGCCATGCTTTATGTAGCACCAAAAGGAGAATTATATGGACTTAAAAAAGAAGACTTACTGAAAACTGCAAGCTCTACAACCCTGGCTTAGGGACATGACTGGCCAATTTCTGCTTGCAGCTTCATCTCTTCTTTTCTCAGAGGAAAATTGTCAATAAGTGCAAATAGCTCAGCTGGGGTTGCTGGGAAAGGATAGCGTTCCTTGTCCATTCCGTGCTTGTCCATCACTACAATGCTGAAACTGTAATGGGGGATCCTTAACAGCAGCCTGCAAAATAAGGAACTTGTTAAAACCCATCATCTACTGCCTGGGCACTTCAAACTAGAAAGTGACAGAATGAGCCTGTTGGAACTCAGCAGAAGGTGGCAGGGGTGGTCAAGAGGAGCTGTACAGACTCTGCTTTGTTCAGATGTAAGAATGAGGAATCAGCTACGTGGGTTCCTGCACATGCTGCATGCTGAACCTCTGCAGTAGGGAAGGGTCAAGGTAACTGAAGTCAACTCTGTTTTCTTCTCAGACCTGACTGTCACTATAGCACGTGCCATTACCCATTGCTATCACAAGAAGAAAAGAAAAAAACACCAGAAATTAAGACAAAAAGTGCTATATGCATTGCCCAAAGAAAACCATTGTGTTGCAGCTAGAGTTACAAGCAGGTTATTCCAATTCTTGGCTGCCACATGGTGTAAAACCACAGTGAGATAAAGCAGGACAAAATTATTGGAATCAGTCAGTGGTAACTCCAATTCAGGAGAACAAAAGCCACTACTAAGCATGGGAGAGCCCTTTCCTTCCAAGGGGTAAAAGGGGTGATTTGAGCTCCTCTGGTGTG
>JAOEHX010018697.1:11124-36968 GCA_025448015.1 Bolborhynchus lineola | reverse complement strand
ATGGGTTGCCCAGGGAAGTTGTGAATGCTCCATCCCTGGTGGTGTTCAAGGCCAGGTTGGACATAGCCTTGGGTGGCGTGGTGTAGTGGGAGGTGTCCCTGCCCATGGCAGGAGGGTTGGAACTGGATGAGCTTAAGGTCCTTTCCAACCCTTCCTATTCTACGATTCTATGATTTGTTGTGTTTATGCACATCCTGACAGCAGTATCCCCAGGACACCATTGATCATTCATATAATATAAATGGAGAAGGAAATGTTTTCTGATATGTGAAAGACCAGA
Source organism: Bolborhynchus lineola (assembly GCA_025448015.1). NCBI lineage: Eukaryota > Metazoa > Chordata > Aves > Psittaciformes > Psittacidae > Bolborhynchus > Bolborhynchus lineola. Next base: position 36,688 of record JAOEHX010018697.1, on the reverse strand, counting down.
TATCAGAAACATTATGTTCTTTCTCTCAATATACTGGTTTGCCATCTCTGCCTCCTCTTCTGTAAAGGTGACAACATACAATAAGGTCAGCCAGTGCTTTCAGCAGCAGCATGAATGCCATCCGGCACCAATGGCTTAAACAGGAATTTTATAGAAGCCCATTTGTCTGTTAATGACAGAATGAGACGGTTCCTGTAAACTTTTGCATAGATGTTATTATTCCTTGAAAATTCTTATTCAACTTAGTGCTATGTTAGCTCTTTAGTTCACCGTGTAGCAGATATAATTCTTATCGTGTTGTTTCAGAAACAAGAATCAACAGCAGAGAGAGTCTCCAGTTGGAACATACTATATTTGTTTTCCATACACTTAAAAAACATGTTTAGGCACAGACTGGGAGACCAGGGGTCTTGGACCTTCATTGGTAAGTTATTGTTGCCTGCATGTACTGCATAATAGCATTTTGTAGAAAGGGCATAGAACCTTCAAGCAGTGGGCCACAAAACACTGTACAGAACCACTGCGGGAGGAAGCTATCAACTATGTAGATTCAAACAGCCAGTGCTATCTTTTCACCTTTTCATCCTCTCCAAATGCAAGGGAAAAAGAGGAGATTTTCTTTTCTTTTAAAGTAGGCATTTGCAGCATTGGCACTTGGAGGAATACCAGGAATATTCTTTCTAGTGCAGATGTCCTTGAAACTCATTTGAGTTTGCAGGGAGTTTTGCAGCTTTTAATGTTACTTATCAGTAATCCTTGGGTAGTTGTTCCACAATATCACTAGCCACTTACTTACAGGAAAATAATTAAAAGTCATTGTAATATCAAACACGATTCTTTGCTGGGGGTAGAGGGGAACACGACCTAATTACAGGCATGGAACTTTAATTTAAGTGCTAGGAACTGACACTCAATATCTTCTTTTTCATTGCTATTCAGGAGCCTGGGCAAATAGATTATTATCTGTGACAGGTTTCTGGCAGTCCCTCTTGGTTTGACAGTGTTACTTTAGAGAGAAGAGAGAGTCACTTTTGTGTATAATGAAAGGAAAAGTTGTCAAGCATCCATACATATTTTATGCTGTATAAAACTTATGTGCTAGAGGAAAGATTCTGTTTTCAGTCATGCCATTGTAAATTCATAGTGCTTCTGCTGACCTCCAGGTTTGCATCAATGACACAGCATGGCATCTAGCCCAAAGGATGGATTCCATTTTTTTTTTTACACAGTCAGTGCAGCAATTCTGAGTCAGCTTTGCCCTTCCTGTTTTCTTGGTTAGCACAGTCATGCGCAACTGTGATGTGTATTTTGGCATTTTGGTCATTTTCTACTGACATTGACAGAACTAAAAGCAATTTCTATCAAAGTGCTTCCTTGAAATGGCATCAGGTACAGTCTGAATTGTCTAGGGTTTTTTTCAGCTTTGTTCACAGAAGTGGATACCTTTAGCTGCAAAAATAGACCAGGAAAAAGCATTTTCTAGTTCTATATTACTAGCTAGTCCTTTACTTTGGTCTTAAAAAAGATAGTGAATACCCTCAAACATTTTTGCGCATTGCTTCATTTAATTTTCAGATGCTGCTGAAGCAGCAGCATGTGAGCATTGAGGTGAAACAGAGCAACCAAAGCCTTTTGGTTTCTGTTAAGCTGAATGGCAGATGATGTTGTCTTTAAAAAGTTTTCTTATTAAGTTTATGTATTTGACAGGGGAAAAAACCCAACTCAGTTCCCTTGCTGTTAAGCAGCCACTATAAAATACATAGTTTATGCCAACACTAAGCAGGATCTTATCGAACTGTTCCACTGATGACAAATACTGAAAATTATATACATTTCTTTTAAGAGATGTATAGAATATTTACTTACTAATGTAAGTAAGAATATTTTCCTACTAAAGAAAAGCATGTTTGGAGGCATGATTTCCCTTATGTGATTTCCTAGAAATACATGTATATGCAACATTTGAAGGATGCATTCTTTTAAAATGTGAAAATAACTTTTGTTTTCTTTTTGCGGAATTAAAATACTGAAACGACATAATACATGCCCTCAGAAATGAGGGTTTCATTGATTAATCTTTTGTAATGTTTTAATAGCTCTTTTTATGCACTTAGCATGTGAATTAAAACCAACTGCTAAGTGGAATCAACTTTACAACAGCACTAGCATATGATTTCTACCTGAAGAAAGTAACCTTAATATTCTGATGTTGGTACTTAATTACCTGTGAAAACAGTAAGAGCAGATCCCATGTCTCTAGGATCTGTAATTCCCAACACAAGGACGATACTGTTGACTGTACTGAATCTGGGAAAGAATGTGGGAAAGAGGCACCTTTAGGAGAGTTAGGCTGCTTTCTGTAGTGTTGGCAGCAAGTGATACATTTGATCAAGTTTGCTGTGTTATCAAGCTTTGCTGTATGCTGCACAAGAGTGCATGGTCCCAGGGGGATGAGCTTCATGTATTGAAGCATCTTCTAGTACAGAACTAGGCACAGCACAGTTCTTCATTTTTTGCTTTCACTGTGGCCTGTGAAACATGCGTCGTAGAATCATGTAATCGCAGCCTGGTTTGGGTCAGAAGGGACCTTAAAGTTCATCCAGTCCCAACCTCCTGCCACAGGTGGGAACACCTTTCAATGGAGCAGGATGATCCAAACCCCATCCAACCTGACTTCGAACACTGCCAGGGATGGGGCAGCCACAGCTTCTCTGGGCACCCTGTGCCAGCACCTCAGCACCCTCACAGGGAACAACTTCTACCCAATGTTTATTCTAAATTTCCCATGTCATATTCAAACTGCTCCCCATTGTCTTGTCACTACATTCTTGACTTCAGTGAAGATACTGTCATTCAGAGCTTGAGCAGTGCTTCCATCAATAGTTTGAATGCTTCCTAGGGAGAAATGTAGTTTGTGTGTTTCAGTGTTACCTACACCAAGTCATGCATCAGAGCATTGTTATTCATTTATGATAGGGTGTGCAATTAGAAATTAGTTGCAATTACAGAAAGAAACTTGGTTTGTATTTTAGTTGAAGATGCCTAAGATACTCAAAGACATTCTTAAAAATATATATGAGACATGCTCAGTTTTCTTCATTGCATCTAGAATGTTGCAGTCATGAAACATTATGACCGCAAAAATGTTCACCAGCTCTGTTCCTTATAATGGAGAAAGAGCAGAGTGCTGAACTTTCCCTGTGTCTGGTATAGTTCAAAAGGAATTTTCAAATCATGCCATGGCCTTAACCAGTCAGGATTGATTGGTAGCAAGTTAGCAAGTCCTAACTCTTGCAATCCAAAAGCACATTTATTCTCATTCCTCACAACCCCCAGGGTATATTGTTAACCCAGTAATAAGGAATTGAATATGTGTAATATAATACAACGTGTCTCACAAAATTTACAAGTAAGCTTCTTGAAAACCTGCTCAAGATTTAAGGCCATGAAAAAGTATACTCCTTAATACTAAATGTTCCAAAACCTCCAAATGTTAGAGAATGCTGGTTTGTTGGCAGGCCACTTAAAAAAAAAACACACCCAAAACCATCAAGAAATCACTAAACCATTTTGTCTTGCTTTGCCAGGATGACATTGGTTATTTGGTTTTCTGTTGGACAGAGTTGGACACAAAGAGTGCACTTACCTCTTCCTCCTTCGTGTTGTTCCTTCTGGCTTTGTGCAGTCCAGTACAGACTGTGCTTTTCAGATGTTTGTAGGAAAATGCTGTCACGAATGTGAGGCTTGGCTTATCTTTCTTTTATTTCTAATCTTCAGGCCTTTGGCTCTGGGAACCTTTATCTTTTGCTTCATAAATGTGGAATACTGTAAGTAATGATTATAATAATATGTTACTACTATTAACTAATATTGCTAATGTCACTTAGAAGCATTATAGTCCAACCTGTTCCATACTCCAGTCAGTTAGATTTGCATTTTTAGTGTTATTTCTTCCTCATGTTAGGAATTTGTGATAAGTGCTACCGATTATTAGTCTCCATAAGGCTGTTTCAGAATTAGAACAAGGTTTTATTCTTTTAAATAATGACAATATACCCATGCAGAAGCAGTAAGTATCTGAAATACAGTCATCTCACAAGAGAGATTTGCTTTTGTTATCATACTCAGACACTGCAATAGATGCTCTGCACCTGGATACAATATCTTAAATTAGTTTTTTTGTAGAAAGAGTGAGTGTCCTTTCTGTTTTCTAAGGCTTATTCAGGTGTTGTCAGCCTCAGGGCTCCCTGGCCATTCCCATAACAATACATCAGAGCCACTCTAGCTAGTATTCTTGTCAGTAAATAGTGAGCTGTTGAAGAATCATGTGGTAGGAGAACGAAGCAGGTCCACAGAAAACAGAAGGGTTTTTTTCCCAGCAGGAATTGTTTCCAGGATTTTCAGGGCTTACTTTGTGCTACTGAAGTTCCATGATTCTAAGAGTGAGCAGAAAAGGGTTGTACCAAGGTAAGGACTGCTAGATGTAAAATGTAACTGTACACTGAGGCAGATGGAGGTAGAGAAATTAAATATAAGTCAAGGCTGAGTCAAGATTTTGACAAATAGGCATTTAAATATAAAAGAAGTGCATGACCAGTGTAGTGCTGTATCTTATATTGGTAGCCCTGCAGGAAGCTGGAAAATAATGTGTTAGCTTATTACATCCTGACTTTATTAATTCTTTTCCCTCTTTATGGAGGCTTTTATTCTGCTGTGGTGTGTCAGTGCAGCTATACTCACTTATTTCTCAGTTACTTCAGCTTCCTTAGAAGTTTTCTTGTGTATGTTCTTAAACTCCAGGTGCCAGATATTCAGAGAAAAGAAGCCTTGTTTATTTACAGGCATTTGCCCCGTACAAACAACTGAAGCAAATAGCTTAGCTGTTTTTACTTTTTCAAGTATGTGTTATTTGTATGGAAATAGGCTGAGGCCTAATGTGGTGTGCCTTAGATTATGCCCTTAGCACAATTTCATCACTGACATTGAATGTAAAAGTACAAGTGGAAAAAGGAATTACAGAGGAGTAACTATAGACTCAAGAGCAGTGGGTTTGTTCTTGTTCTTTATCTTTCTTTCTACACAATAGTCATATTAAACATGCAGCTCTCTAGTTTGTTTCTTAAAGTAAATTCAACTTCCACAGAATTTATTTAGAACAGCTATAAGGATATATCCTTACCAGCTTCTAATGCAAGAAAATTCCAAGCTTGAATGTATTCAGTAATGTTTCAGAAATCTGTTTAGAATAATAAATAGAAAAACACTGAGTGCAATTCAGCAGTAATGATAATGAAATGTTGGTTAGCTCTTGTGTCACATTTTACATGCAGAAGAGGAAGCTTTCCCTTCAATTCAGTCATCTATGGAAAGTACATTTATCTGTTCTGTGATGTCACCCAAATCTCACAAAGAATAATAATCTCTTAATACTATAAATATACCTTTGTGAATTCACTAGAGATTAATTTTATTTTTAAAGGACATACATTGTCACAGAAGTGATGAGCAAACTGTAGTAGGTGTAAAATCAATGAAGGAACTCCTGCGTTATTCATCATTTAAAAGAAATTGTATTCTTAATTAGAGTTCCAAATGTTCTGTGTATCATCAACATCGCTTCAACAGAGATGAATAGATTCAAATCATCACATTCAATAGCTGAAGTTCATTTTGGATCAAAACTTTCAGCTCACAACTGGATCTGGCATTTGTAAGTCCTACCAGGCATGTAGATACCCACAGTCTTAAGCAAACATGAAACGTTATTAACTTAAAGTTCTGATTATGCTGACACCCTGAACTAGCACAGGGATAGGAGACATTGCGGTAGATCGATTTTCTTCCTATTCTGTTTAGTGATTCACACATCTGGGAATACAGAAGCCTGAAGTAGCAACTTGGTTTAGTCTCCACTCATACCAGTATAATCTCATAGGAGACTTGATATGATGTTATTTTGAGCTGTTGAGCACCTTGGTAGATGCCATGTACCTTTAGTTCACAATGGAAATGGTAGAAATTGAGGGGGTTTTGTACATTGCAGAGAAAAGCCCAGACAGAATATGCCTCTGACATTTCCAGTCCTGAAGTCAAAATCTCAGGGTGAATGAAATCCAAAGAGAATTTGAATCTGACTGCTTCTGAGAAAGGCACTGCAATGCAACTTTTCTTTTAACCCAGTTATTTGAGAGTTACTCTGCAGATTATCTAAGCACAGCAGCAAGAGGTCTGAGAATGTATGAGGTCCTATCCTCTGAGAATTCATTGCAGCTCGCCTAATGTCAGTGATGTCTGTCTGGTGCTTGTCAGTACTGTCAGGACTCACTGCCTGCCTCTGGAAATTCTATTTTCAGTTTATTCCATATTAATGTAAAAGGGAGGTGGAAAATACACACACAGAGGGATCAGAAGGCCCTTCTCTAGAATCCAACCAGTTATCATTTAGTCATTTGGGACTTGGCCTGACATCTTAAAAACTTTATTCACAAAATTAGATATGGTTTGCATTGCAGAGAGTCAGCTGATGGTATAAAAATTGACTAAGATCTGTTATTCCATATTCTTTACAATCTGATTATTTTTATTATGGAAGCTGACTTGGAACTGGAAGTTCTGCTATCTCAAGAAGGAATATAATGTGTAGTTTTCCGTGTACAAATCATCAGTATTCAGCAGAATTAGTTGTATGTCTTCTGACTGAGTGAACTCTATGAATGTTCCCTTGATCAGGCAGCAAAAATAAAAGCTTCTGTTCACCTCTGATTAAATAGGAGTGCAAAATATTGTCTATTTAGTGTGTTACAGAATCATTAAACTAATTAAAAATCTTATTGTACCAGATTTTATTCTTCACATGCGGTATTTTACATGGCTATTTCTGCATAGGGTAGAGGTCTGGTAGAGGAAATCCAGCAGGGCTCTATGTCTATTGTTGAGGGTCTGGCTCAGTGATTATGATATGCCATACTAAGAAATGGGACCTGGTTCCGGAAAAGTGCTTAGCTCCTCCTCCTGTAACTCAGCATTGGTAGAATTGATAGAATGGTTTGTGCTGTTGGAGGACGTTAGAAAAATGTGCTGAGTGTGTCGGCTTTGGTTTATTTTTTTTCTATTTTTTTTTTCTTTTTAATTAGAAATGACCTTTATCAAATCTAAATGTTGCAGAATCAAACATTTAAGAAGTTGTTTTCTCATGGAGAAAAGGTGAATTACATTACTTATCCTGTACCATCTTAATCAGTCTTAAAAATTGTTTTCAGAATAGTAACTATGATGGAAAAATCTGCATACAGTATGCATAATGTGGCCAACTTCATATATTTACTATATATATATATATATATCTCCTCACATGGCCAGAACGTCTTTAACATCGTACTAAATATTTTCCCTCCAGAATCAAAGAGTATTAATAAATGAAGCAGAGGATCACCATTATTATTTATCTTTATGAGAAACATATTGCAGTTTGAAAAATAATCCTAAGAGCATTCTTAATTTGTTTTTTATAAACTGATCATTGTTATATTGGATTGTGTTATAATTAACCAGTTTATCAAAAAAGTACTAACATCATCAAACACTTCTTATTTTGACATACAAACTCTTTCAGTATACAAGCAAGTAGACAGATGGGAAATACATCAATTGAAAGCCTGTCCTATGAATATGAATATTTAAGAAACCTTTCAGATTTTAATGGGATTTAAGAGAGTATTTACTGTTTAGTATCTTTTTCCTCTGCATTTCTAGTTCATCCATCACCTGAAGCCTGACACAGTGTCACTCTTCTGAGTAATTTTGGCAAGAAATCAGGAAAACCCAAGTCATTACTCAAGCAAAGCATATGTAAAAGGTGGGGGAAGATGAAAGAAGCCAAGCTGAAGTCTAATAAATCTTGTTTGAAATTTTGAACCCTTTGAAAATCTAGGTTGTGAAGGTCCCAGGAAGTTTATTCTCCAGTTGGTAACCGTTCAGGTTCAATATTCCTGCAGCCTGTATAGCAGAGGGTTTATCTAGATTCTTAGAAATTTGTGAAGCTGGCAAGAAGGAAAAGTCATAGAATTTTTAGGTGCAAGCATCATGAATGTAAGGCTTTAAGAGAATATATTATCCAATGATAAAAGTCTTTGCTTGTAGCTGAATTTCCTATGAAACAAAATTAACAGGAGTAGTACAACAAGACAAGTTGTGAAATGGCATTTGAAGTGCAAACCGGATTTAAGTCTTGTAATTTTCTTTTAGTTTCAGATTCTGAGAACTCAACCGTATTTTGTGATGATTTTTTTTCCCGGTGCATTTTGTTTTACTCACTTTTCTTCAGGAACCATGTCCTTTAGTCAAGCCTAAGATACATTAAGATGTGATAAGAGCACAAGAAGCTAGCAGAGCAAATAATGTCTGTGGTGAGGGCTGAGAGAAGTCTGTACTACCTGTCTCTACTGCTAAGTTCCCTTTTCTGCTGCTTGTTCCTTATTCTTCAAAAGGCAAAATAAGTGAGAAGAAACACCTCAGAAAATGCTAAGAGAAGGGTCATTCGGGTGAATAGCTGTGGGCAGCAGAGGCCACATAATGTACTCAGCCATTTTCAGCATTCTGTGACAGCCATATATTACAGACCTGGGCTACCAGGTGGGAGTTGTCCTGTGGAAGGTGAAGCTGAAAGGGAGCTTATTTTCTTCAGTAGAGAGCAGGATGAAAAAATGCGTGTATGTGGAGGATGGTGGAATAAGGGGAATGAGAGAATCTTTTTATAGATGACATTGAGGCTGAATGTTCTAACATACAGGCTGAGGTGAAACATACTATTTCACTTCAGTAACTACTTCTTGGTGTCAGCTTTCCTTACCCAAAGTAGTTTCAGATTAGTTGTTACTACTAGTATGTTGCTAGCAGCACAGTTACGGATATGCTGTAGTGAGTATAGGAACGCTAGATAAACTTTGGGGAAATTGCCTAACTGCATTACTTACCAAGTTTGAGGGATAACTTTTATAGCCCCCACTGAGCTTTATGGTGTGTTGGACTGATAAATAGTACCAGAGCAGGTTTATTTATGTATGAATGCATGATGTACATACCTATCTTTGAGTGAAGTACACATGCCTCCTGTGGCTAAAGTAGGGATGCGCTTGACCAAAATGCCAGGTGCCCTTATGTGTTTGTCTCTAATGTATTATAGAATAACAAAGTGTCTGTGATTTTTATGAAGCTGAGAAGCAGCTTACAGTTCTCAGCCACAAATGTCCAAAGATGAAGGATCTGGGTTTAAAAAGAAAAACAAGTTTTATCTAATGATAGGGACCCTGTTCTTTTACAGATATGCATGAAGTTGTAAATAACACTCCATAAATATAGGATCTTGTTGTACCTTTCTCTTCATCGCTGCTTTCTCTGCCATACTTCTTGCAGATCCTGATGCTAGTATGGCTGGAGCACCCCTTGTTCAGTACATGCTCTACGGCAATCACATCTTGAATTTTTATTGTGACCAATGTGGCGCAATGATATTAATACATCACACAGAGTGGGTAAATTTACAATATTCTCAATTTCCAAACCATAAGAAACTTAGATGATCTTTAATATTTTCTGTTTAATGGAGTAAAAATTATGACTCTTGTCTACTCCCCCAAAAATTTCTCCCTACATCATTCTTTGCATCTAATTCTTTACTTATTCAGATCTGGGAATGAATCCATTTGTCAACCCCACACTGTTCTAGCATTCAGTTTTCCATATGTTCTTCCATTCATACTATTTTTATTTTAACCTTCTTCATTTTACGTATATGAATGTGAGTAACAGCCAAACTGGTACTATGGGGAGTAAGAGAGAAGAGGGTGTAAAAGGTATGAATGCACATACTAATTTAACTTCAAACAACAGGGATTTTTTTCACAAGCATAATTAAGTTTGGAAAAGAATATAAATGTTTTCAGAAAACATTTCAGTAGTGCAGCCATCAGGGAGGTGTAATAGCTTTTTAAGCGAAAGGATAATTAATGGCATAATAGTAAGTGGATATAAACAGGCCATGGATCATTTCAGACTATTAATTCAGAAGAACAAACAAGTAGAGCAATAGTGTTCTGGTGGGTCCAGACTGTAACAGCAAGAGGGGGCCCCCTCAAAGCCCTGAAAAGTTAAAAATGTGCATTCCTGCAGAAGAATTTTACAACTGCAGTATAAAGAAAATGATGCTGGTTCTTAACATCCTTTCTCATCTTGCAGCATAATTATTTGGGCTCCTTGCTGCAATTCTGAGTTAAAGTCGGAGTTGTATACTGTCAGGTTTGTTCACTTGCACAAAGTACACTGGTGTCTTGGCTCTTTATTCACTGATGATTTGTACTTGTGGAAAAAGAAAACAAACCCCAAACCAAACCAAGCATACTATAATTATATAAGCACATCTCCCCAGCAGTTAATACTACTGCCAGCTCAGTGAACAGTCTGCTGCTATGTGCTGCTTACGGGCCCTTTTACCATCCTCAGTCTTCTTGCCAGGCTGGGCTTCCTATCTCTTGGGCCAGATTTTCCATCCTTTGCATAAATTCTTTTATCTCCTCTACCCAGTGCAGTTAGCAAGCTCCTAAAATATGAACATCCATTGATCTTTTGTCACATACTGTATGTTGTTGCTTCTGTGGGCATATGGGTCATTAAAATCCCTATGTTTATCTACTCCATGTATTTAGGGGTTTTACTATTACTAGTTTTATTTTCTGCCTACGAGAGGTACTTATTCTTTGGTCTTGAATCTTCAGCCTGTTCTTGCTGCTTTACTCATTTTGATTTCTAAGAAGGGTATTGAAAACACTAAAATTGAGATTTTTTTTCATGTTTATCTTCATTTTGCTGAGTTTCTAACAATGAACCTGTTAGGTTAAAAATGTAGCAGGGTTTCTTTTCAGCACTATAATCCATTTTTAGATAAGAAACCAGTGGATTTTTCCCCCACCCTGGATTTACTGTATTGGGTTGCATACTTACTTTCTGGAGTGTAGTGATGAGTGAAGATGGATCTGAAATCCTCTTAGATACTACAGGTAGCAGAATGGCTTTGTAGTTTAACCTCTGCTGGTTTGGAAATACCAATAACAAATAAACAGTGTTTGATGATTATTGTGAGGGTGCTGAGGCGCTGGCATAGGGTGCCCAGAGAAGCTGTGGCTGCCCCATCCCTGGCAGTGTTCAAGGCCAGGTTGGACGTGGCTTGAAGCAACCTGCTCTAGTCGAAGGTGTACCTGCACATGGTAGGGGTTTGGAACTGGATGAGCTTTACGGGTCCTTCCAACCCAAACTGTTCTGTGATTATGATTCTATGATAGTGGTGGTTCTTTAATGTTATTAGCATCACATAGTTTTTAATGTCAAATTATCCTAACAGAAATTAAGGGCAGTTTTGCCATTGTTAGCAGCAAAACACTGTACAGTGCAGCCAACTGCTAGATAATGGTTTTATCCTAGAGAGGGATAGGTCAGTCATGATTCATATTCCTTCTGAACTGTCCGGTATTTCCAGTGGCTTGGCCAAATCAAGCATTTTTTTTAAAAAAATCCACTTTAAACTGTCTTTCTGTATCTCATGACATGGTTTCCCCTCAGAAATCCATTGTAATTACCTTTGAATTTGGTCTTCTGTGTTTCTGAAGAATACTCCTGCCCACACAGTAGGCTGATTCATTATGTTAGATTTCCTTTACCACAAACAGTACAGCACATACTCTTATATGCCATGCCTGAAAAGAACTGTTGTGAGCAAGGATGGGGCTGGCACAAACTCCTAAGGAGTTTTAGGAAATGAAAATTGAAAATTCTCCATCCCTTCAGACTTGTTCCACTTCTTTTTAACTACTAAGTGTATGTTAGGCATTACTGTCTCACTCAAGGTATTCCTAATGGTAAGCTTCTCAAAGATAAATGTACTAGTTTTCAACAGCTCATTAAAGAAGTTAGAAACTGTTAACATCTTTTTAAATGTGTCTTTATAACATTATTTATATATTCTAAAAGAATGTTTAAGCGTAAGGAAATGTAAATCCAGTGCTGGGTAAAATCAGGGCTTTATATTTTTTGGCTAAGGACAAATTGTCATTTGTTACTGTTATCATTATTTAGAGTTAAAATACAATTTTAGATGGCTTTTCTTTATGAACGTTGCATAAGTTAACATAGGTAACATTAAAAAATATGTAACATTGTTCATGTAATATTTAAATCTTGTTGTCTGTTGAAGTCTAATTTCAGATGGCTCTTTTATAAAGCAAAATTAGAAACCTTCAGTTAAATAGCCAACTATTTCATCACACTTTTGGGAAAATGAATTACTACTCATCAGCTGAATGAGTTTTTGCCTTGACTGAACTGTATCATTTATGCTAAGTATGCTAACCAGGCTATGTTAACAAGCATAAATGCTATTTATTAAATTGAAGCAACAATGAAACTTACTTATAAACTTCCAGTCAAAACCCAAGTACCTTTATATGCTCTGTTAGAAAATAATGACTTCTGAATGAACTGATGGAACTCTATTGTAGGTTTGAGGAAATTCTGTTGCTGGATATTATTGCTAGGAAGAAACATCCCTGCATCAGCTAGATAAATATTCCTATTCAGTTAGCTGTCCCATAACATCTTTGAGGTATCTCAGGCTTACAGAGTATATTTCTAGAAGAGAAACCCAGCCCAGCTGGTGAGAGAGATGAGATCAGAGATTGCTTGGATGATGTGCTGTTCTGTCCTTCAGGAGACTCGTGAGGAATAGGAACTTCAGGGTTATTACCAGGGACTTGGCTGTGATAATACCAGGAGGAGGCTGCTTGACAGAGCAGCAAAATTCTTCCCTTCACTTGTTTGTATGTGTTTATTTCAATTAGGCCTTCTGGTTCATTTGGGAGAAACATATAAACAAACAAAACCGAATGCAAAACTGCAAGATGAGTCCATTCTTCAAGTTCATAGCCAAAAATTGTGTCCAATTCTCTCATTTTATTCCTTTGTGAAAGTTATTACCTCTGCATATGGATTTTGTTGGCCTCATGTCCTTTTAATCATCGCAGCTGCTCCATTACTGCAAATGCTGAAGGGAAGCAAGCTTCTTAATAATCACTGGTGCTTTCCATTACACGATTGTCAGTCAGGTAGTCTGTATTCATATATTTTTCTCTGTTGTATTCCTATCCTTCAGTGCTGTACTGCTCCATGAGAGCACATACATATGTTGCGCTGTCCCTGCCGGCACAGGGAAAACTTGCAGTGTGTTGTGCGCACTGTGCAAGTATGTCACACATGTACAGATAATTCCTTGCATGCTGCATTCCTCCTTCATTTCACTGGAAACTTTTCCAGTAGAAAAAAAGGTTTTGTTTTGCAACCTGGGCTACAGCAATCAGAATCCTCTTCCCAGTGTGTATGACTAAAAGATGTTTGATTGGAATGGGTTTGCTTTTAGTTACTTGTTTGTGTTTGTCCTTTTGGGTTTCTTCATGCTAGAGGACAAAACTCTGTTCTTGGTTTGTATCTGCTTTTTATAAAGCTAGACAATATCTACAGTTGTTGCCATATGATTATTAGCAGTGTCTACAGCAGTAAGCAGTTCCCCTCTCAGAAGAGAAGCACATCTCTAAATGCAGTCATATTCCACTGTTAATCTTTGTCTTGGTGTATTTACCAATATTTCTGCAGTTCCCTTATGCACTCATAAATTTATAATTAAATAGCTTGGCTTTTGAGAGGCCCTTTGGGCTGAGCTTGGCCAGTTAATTCTTAATTGACAAAGCTAAGTCTTTAAGAAAACAGGAAAAAAAACCAAAATTCCTAAAGCCTAATTTAACTAACTCTAAGGTTTACAATTATAGGAAGAAGACATTCAGAGGTGATGCAGATTAAAAGTGAGATTTGATAAACTCTCCCTGGAAATTAGGATTTAATTGCTCCTAATACTGGCAAAAGATAGAAGAAACTCTAAAAAGCTGCTGCAGGGTTAGCATAAGTATTTTTTGAGCATCACAGTTTCTGCATCATCTGTTGCAATCATAGATTCACCTCCGCACTCTTTCCGTATGCTTCTAGAAAGAATTATTCCCATGAGAAGAAAATGCCATTACTGGGTTAAAGAAGAGCATATCTAAACCATGTCCATCTTATGAGAAGGACAGATGCTAATACAACTGTGTTACATAGCAGTGTAGAGTTGCCTCATTTCCATCCACTGCTGCACAGTTGTGGAGTCATCACAAGTAGTGAAATAAATGATTTCTGCTTTTGGCTAATCTAGCCATGTTCTCTAACACCTCTTCTGCATTCTATGCTTTAGCCTTAAAAAGTACTGTTAAGAGCTAGAAGAAATTCCCTGAATTTACTGCAGAGATGCTCTGGGTTGGAGGTAATTTATATTTATTCCATGTTACACAGATATGAAATTTGGGCATCTTAATATGCGTCTGTAAATTACTTTCATATGTAAGTTCAGTAACCATTTCATTATGGTTTAAAGATTATATTATGTGTATTTGGAGGACAAAGGAAGATGCACTCCATACATAGGAAACAAAATGTTTCAGTTCACGTAAATCAGAGCCACAGTAACCAAGTCAGCTCATTATCCGAGTGATATGTGAACTTCAAATTGGTTCATTTTGATGCTGGGTGAAGGACTAAGGTGTCATCTTTTTCCGTGTTTTCTTAAAAATAAATAAATAATCAAACAAGCCCAAAGAAAACTTACGTCCTGTGTGGACTATGAAATTAAAAGCAAATGAAGAAATGTGTATATGCTTATACTGGTGTTAAAAATGTGAGAGAATTTCACCCTGAAGATTGCCCTGAATAATTGGTAGAAATTTAGAGGCTTACAGTCTGTTGTCATTCAAAGCGAAGATGGTTGCTGCGCTCTTGGTCTCTCTTCAGTTCAGTCCTCTTTGTTTGCACTGAATGGCAAAGGTCCCATTGCCCTGAGCCCAGTGGGAATCAGGCAAGAGAGATGTTTCCTATATTTTCAAGTTTCTTTCAGTCAGAATTTTAACAAAAGCTTACTTTTCCTCAGCTTTTTTATCACTGTCATCTTAAAAATGTTCTCTGGCCACCTCGGTGTGAAACTCCCTTCCTTTTTAGTGTATTTCAAATACATTTCCCAGGCACACAGAAGCATATTTATGCAACTGAACCTATGCCTACCTCTCCTAAGGTTAATCTTAGGCATTGAGGAAACTGGATTACAGGTTTCATGCATTGTTCAGGCTTGCACACTGTCTGATTTCCCTAGCATTGTGGTTATTAAACAAGTGAATGTCTCTGCGTTTCCTCATCTTATCTGGGGATATGTCTTTCCATTTCTATGATAGCAAAGGCCTCCAGTTTACCCCCATGTCATGTCCGTCACTTTGCCAGTAGAGTTCTTTGTGGATGCATCTTCTGTGTGGACTCTCAGACACGACTGATAATTTGGTGGGGTTAACCTGACACTGGTCATCTATCTTGCACAGTTTCCTAAGAAGTTTCAAGGACCTGACAGGAAGACCGTTAACCATGGCAGTAGCAAGTCAGATGTGAACCAGCTCTGTTAATGGACCAAAAGTGACCTATGATCCCAGAGTGGAAAGAGCTCTCCATAGATTTTCTGGTTCTTTAGTGAAAGAGCATTCCGCACGTTTCTAATCATTATTGTGGCATTGTGGCAAGAAGATTCAGTCCATGATTTTACATTGCAAAAAATTCTGTAGTGTTTTTGGTATATTCAAGATGCAGCTTTAGAAAGAGCCAGTGCAAATACTCTTTTACTCTGAATCTCTACTATGATCAGGTTCACAGCTGCGGTTCATGGAGGAGATGTTTCAGCCCAATTGACAAGTCAGTATTTTGCAGCACCGGAGAGGAAATGAGAGGCAAGAAAAAAGACAATAATAATAGCCTTCACTGGTACTGATTTTGAATGCTTTGTCATTGAATCATGGCTTAGAAGTTCATTATAATGAACTAAAAAAATAATCATACCTGAATAATTACAGGTAAATGGTTACTTAATGACTAAAACAAAAATGGAAGTGAATCTCACAGGCTTAGTACACTGCACACTGAATATCACAAGTCTATTGGCTCTCAGCTCTCTGGGTAGAGAGCTTAGAGTATATTTAGTATGTTTTGAGAAAGACAACTGCCCTTAGAGAAATCCTTACCGATTCCTACTATGTAAAGAAAAAAACACTTCATGATTGCCTTTTTAATCAGGTGACTGACAGGGAGGATACCATTCACAGGAAGAATAATATTCACTAGAGCAATAAAAAACATTTTTAAAATGTCTCCTTGCAAGACAGTGGTAAAAGAATCATTTTTGTCTTACGCGTCAATATCGCAATAGAAAAACATTTTGTTTTCTAGACTGTAGTCTTTTTATGTGTGTGTGTGCTCTTTGGATTCCCGCTATGTGTTAGTCATTTTGGGGTATTCACCAGAGCAATTTAAAGTGTTTCTGCTCTCCAATATGGCATACTTATTGGTCAAAATAATAGTCCTTAGGGTATAACAGAGTAGCTCGTGCTTTGCAGAACGCTAAAATTCTTCCCTTTGCAGTTCCAGTGATCTAAAGTCAATACAAGGGGACATGATATGTATTTTTATTACTTTTGTTTCTATGGGGACTCTCTTTTTCCTGTTAGGAATTTGCTGTGGTTTGACTGCAGTCTGTCTGGAGGAAATTTTGTTCTTTGGTAATCCATGAACTGTTGAGTTTATTTATTTATTTTTATCTCTCGAGCAGATGATGGATTCCAAATGTCTTTCTCAAGCAGTGACAGAAGAGCTCAGTCTAGCAAAACCCCACTGAGGCTGCAGTCTCTGATATGGCTATAAGCACAATGCACAGCCACTCATGCTCACATTTTATATTTTTATTAGACATGCAACCCCCTACTACAGTTGCAGAATCAAACAATAATAAGGCATAAAATTGCTTTTGCAACTTTTGGCCCCTTTTAGTGTATGCAGTAAGAAGCTGTCTAATTAAATAACTGTTTTCCCTTCCCGTATACCCTGCAAGAATCTATTTCATTTACTGCATGAAATGGTCTATGCATACTTAGTAAGTGGTTACTCAGTGTTTTGGGGGGTTTTATTTGTTGCACAGAAATGTAGCCATAAGCCTAATTAATAGCTGTAAATACAGAATTGCCCATTTCCATGTGGCCTTCCTTATGGTGCGTATGAGAATGCCTTACGGATTCCTTTATTTCTGTTCACATCTGTAATCCCCTTTGTCTGCCTCTGTACATGGCACACTGAAGCACAAAAGTAAAAGGAAAAACATCTAGTAACGTGAGCTGCCTTGGATATAATGTGGCATGTCTCTTGTTTTGCAGCTCTTAGCACTGTTACCTATTAAATCTTGGCCATATCAAGTTTCCCTGGAAATGAGGACAGAGTAGTTGGTAACCAAGTGGAATATGTTCGTTTTCTGTTACTAGCTATCATCAAATAGAATCTCTATGGTAGAGGTAAGAGGAAAGATATCCACTTATCTAGGGCAGCATTTTGTCATTACCTGTGTTTACTTTTCCTGTTTACTACTTTCCTACATATGCCTTCCAACTTCTGTAACAAAGGAAGTGGAAAATCACACCTGTAGCAGCTATATAACCTGAGGCTGTGTCGTGGCACCATCCTGAACAAACATGGACAAAGACATGAAATGGAATCACCATGACAACTCTTTGGAAGGGTCCATCCTGCATATATCAAAGCTGATCCAATCTGGTACAGTTATTTTGTGTACAGGCAAAGCCCAGACAGAAATCTGAAATTGCTGGTTCTTCTGGGAACTGGTTATTTAAGTTGTTCCCCTTCTAGAATTGTCCAACTATTTTGGTTTCCCTTCTCTTCTTGCCTGAGTTATTTTTTGGCTGCCCCACTTGCTAAACAGATCTTTAATTCATCTGTTTACCTGATGTACTGTAGCTTCCCTCCCTGGCCAGGCTGAGTCCTTTCCTGGACCACTGATTCTCATTTCCTTGTCCATCTAGCTCTGTGTTCCTTCTTGGACTCTTCCTCTGTGTGTTACCCACCTGCTGCTTGTTCTTCTTCATGACTTTATATTTCCTTCCTACATCTGTTGCCATTATCCAGTCTCAATCTAATTTTCTCAACATGTTTCTGCTCTGTATTCTCACTTACGTTTTAGATTATTTCATTCTCCTGCTACTACAGATTCTTTTCTGGTTTGTCTTGCATCCGCCTTTCTCCCCTTCAGTCCTGGTACAACTTCATCAAAATAAGCTTTCCAAAATCCCAGCTTCACCTTGGCCAGATGCTCACAGTCTTTTCTGTTCTTCAGCATCCATGTTCTTGGCCTTCCATGATGTCTCTAGCTTCCACTAGTACTCCTGTGTGTCAGTTGTGTCTCTCCTCCCACTCACACTTTTGCTCTTTCCCTCAACAAGTTCAGTTTAATTGTGGTTTACCCTTACACTGTTTTTTAATTCTCCTTCCAAAGTCATTATCCAATTCCTTCTTTTCTTTACCTGAATCAGTGCGCTTACTTTTCTGGAAGAGAATAACCATCAGAGGAGAGGTGAACTCCTTGCCTTGCAGCAGCCAAATGAAAAACAAAGAAAATCCAAAATATCTTCATTCTTACAAATTGATGAGATCATCAGTCTGCCTTCTGGGGATGGTTTGGTTCTTTCTAGTTCAAGTGTAGCATCCTAGCATATATACTAGGATGACTTTACCTGAAATCTCAACCACTAATACTGATCAATCTTGTTGGTCATCCACAAATGTTTTTCTGGACCATTTATGAGTAAAAGTAGGAAAAAATACTTAAACATAAGGAGAAAATGGTACATAGCTGTTATTAAAGCTTTTTCCTACCAAATTACAGTTTTACTGAGTTTTTCAGTTTCTGAATTACTGAAAAAGCCACAGATTGTTTTAGCATTGTATTTATCTTTGCCTTTCCTACTAAAAAGCTACATTGTTTGGCCTGAAACCATTATGAGAGAAAAGTAGTAAATGAAAGCAAATAATTATCACAGAGCATTTCTGCCAAGTAATAAAATTTGGGAATGGTCTAAGCAACTGAAACGAGTATTTTATTGTAGCAAGAACTTTATAATAAAAACTTAAATTCATCTTCTACTTGAAGCCCTCATGTGTTCCGTATGTTTGATATGATACAGATAGAAACTTGGCTTTTTACCATGTACCAAAACCTGAAAGTAGAGAGTATTTACAGTGAGGCAGCCAGTGTGCATTCCAAATATTCCAGTGGGGCCCTTAGGCTGAATACCAAACATCTGTGATCCTTAGGGCTGGCTGACTTTGAAACATGAGAACAAGCAACATTTCCATAGACAGTCTTTAGGGAAAGGACAGTCTTTCTTCCTGCAGAAAGACTTTAGTGAGAACACCTTCCATGAGTGTTTGACCTCTTTAAATGCAAGCGGGGCAGAAGCAGTCTCTCTTCAAAGGTAGTATGCTGGTGTGTAAGAAACTGAGTAATGTGGGGAAAACAGAGATGTTTGCCTGCTTCTGATAGAAAAGAGTATGATTGGATTTGAACATCTGCACAAAGGAGAAGCTCGGAGAGCATAGAGCTTACTAATGTGATGTATTTGAGGGTGAAAAATAATAGTACCCTTAGTCTTGCAGTCACACAAAATCTTGCAGGCTTTCCCCAGACGCACAATTAGTGAATGGCAAGAGACTTGTTTCAATATCCCACTGTATCACCAACTATCACTGTACCATTTTTAATATTCTGAGGATGGGAGAAAACAGCCTTGACTGCAGTTGAAGTTGCTTCATTAACCAGTTTCTGACCATTTTAGCTCTCCTACTCCCTACCTGTGTTAGAATCAATACATCACTTAAGCCGTCTAAGCATTTCTACGTACCCTAATCACACTGATGAATGTTCCGGTTATAGGGTATAGCTTTGAGGAATGAAATTAGCATCAATTTTATTTTAATTGTTATTTATTTTTCTGCTATATGGTGGAAGAATATAGGACAATAAAAAAAAAAATTAAAAAAAAAAAAAAAAGCTCTGCAGTGAATAGTATTTTAAATGTATTTATTCTAATGTTTTCCTAATTGCTATTCATGAATTCTGTGGAAAGCTAGGTGGTTACATGACAGAAGCCCTTCTTGCTAGCTTTAAATTTAACAAAAATATATACATACTCTTCTAATGTCCTTTTTGTGCTCTGATTCTCAATGTGATTTTATACACATTCTGTAATGCAGAAAGTAAAAAAGAAGTTGTTGTTTTTAGAACTAACAGGATACCTTTGTTAAGATCAAATCTGTTTTCAGGAGGGACACTGCTTAAAACAGTACCAGTCTTCTGAATAATGACTTTATTGAGCCCTTGATAAAGAAGGAGTAAATTGTTCGTAAATGACCTCTGGAATTACAATAATTATACACTCATTTTTGAATTGGTTGTGTAAATGAAATATATGTCTGCTTTGGTCACCTTTTTGTATATTTATATGCTGATTTGCATTATGGTTTTATTAAGTCTTCCCGAAGTCTTAACCCTGAGCTATACCACTCCATGGCAGAACTCATTTTCAATCATGTGGTCTCTCTCCTGTCTATAATGTGTTTATGTTTCATAAAGTTATAAACTAATTTTAAAAATTAGCAAGCAATTTCATTTTGCTCACTCACTTTTACTAGAAAATAATCAATCTGATAATAAGACTCACAGTGTCTTCTTCTGCTATAGTTTTTGTCCCGTTATGGTCTCACAGTTAATATCCTAACCAACAGACTTTTTGAAGAAGGGAGTTTTAGTTCCATTGAACAGACTGTTGCTGAAAGTGCAAGTTCTTTTCTTTGATGTTAGACTGTAGTTACAGGCTTTTGTTTTATTGGTCTGGTGATTTTTTGGGGTGGTGGTTGGATTTTTTACTTTTTGGTTAATATTGCAGACAGTAAGGATTGATGTATTTGACTTCGTTAGCAGACTTTTGTGTTATGTTGTGAATACAGAGACTGTGTTTTGTAATGCATTGTGTGTCTGACTGTAAATCACTAGTGAGTTCAACTCAATTGGAAGCAGAATATAAATGAAATGTAGTTAAAATAGCAGTCCACTTGTGTTTGTAGTTAGATGCTCAATCTCTCTTTATATCTCTCTCCTAAACCATTTATTTTGTCCCTCTGCTCCATGCTTTCTCAACTTCTTCAGTGGTCTTATGCAGCATGCAGAATTTGTTACAGACCAGCGACAAAAGATACCTGAAGAGACCTCTTTCACTTTCTCATCACAAACATCAATGTTTGCATGTAAGAGAGTGGCTGGCAAAACCAGCATCTAGATATGGGGAGTAATGAACCTGCTCCTCTGTAGAACAGTGACTTTGCAGACTTTGGAGATGGTCTGTGTATTTGAAGCACATTAAGGAGCAGATAGTAATGAAGAACAAGCTCAAAGTATAACTACCTGGCTATTCCATCCATTTCATTCATGTCCAGAAGAAATGTCACTTCACTGTATATGCCTGGACTGGTTAAGGCTGTTACATTTGGCCGCCTACTAACTTGGAAAGAAATGGTCAAGTCTGCCTGAACCCTACTATGAATGTTAGATAGTGAGATGGTTTGGACTGGTTTCCTTTGGACAAAATTATTCCTATACTTGAAAATCTTCCTTTATTTCCATTTCCTTGCAAATAGTTGTCCTTGAAGAATAAGTATCTGATCACATAGTTTGCATTTCTGATTATCCCTTTTCTTCACTTGCTTTTTACTGCCTGTGTACCTTCCTTTCTCTGCTCTGTTCTCCTCCCTGATAAACAACTCTTCAGTAACTATTTTGTCCCCACTGTTCCAAATTTTCCTACATCTACACCCAAATTTGTTATTTCTGATATTGTCATCTAGATAATTTTGGCTGGTCTTGCAAGACTTCAGTCTCCAAAGGTGCCCAGTGCTTCCTGCTGGTGATCTGTGACCTGACCTTTTCTCACGAGTCCATTTTAGCATGGTGAAATCCTGCCATCCCTCATGGCTCTACGTGTAACTTTTCTCAGCTCCTCACTTTGCTAAAATCTCTGGCAATTCCTCATACCATATCTAGCATTTTTCCATGTCCTATTCTGTTAGCCTAACCTCAGCCTGAGGCCCAACTGATCTTTTCATTTGCTTGCACCTCTAACAGTACAGAGGTGTAGTCAAGACTGGGGGCTGTTTTGAAAGCTAAAAGATATTCTCACTGCCCTGCATAGCCACTACACTGTGAACTGCAAAAGGAGGCATAATAGTTATGTGTATTTTAAATTGTTCATTTAAACTTCAGTGCAGCAATTGTGTTGCACCTAACAAAGACAGAATTAAAATTATTTAGCAACTGCCTTTTAATATTGAACAGAAAATTGTGAATGATGGTAGATTATGATTAGCATTCTATTTATTCTTGATTCTGCATATATAACACTTATTTCAGTTGAAACTGAGTGGATGCAAGAAATGAAGACTAATATCACAATTTTGTGTTGTATCTAGAGGAAGCAAAGAGGAGAATTTACAGGAACTCAAAGAGAATTTTACAGGTCTGTAGTCTTGTGAGAATTGCAGTGGGAGTTTGTAATGATGGCTAGGGATTTAGACCTGCTCTGTTTTCCTTACAGCAGTTCTTCTAGCAGTACTATTTGCCTTTATATTTTACTGAAATACTGTTTCAGTAGTTGCTCCAGGGAAAGAATGGCACCTCCCAAATCATACCTCTTAAGTAATGAATGAAGCAGGTTGAACTGAAGTAGGCAAACACTGGTGTGCACAGGAGACACTGCAAATCCCTGCCTACCACCTGCTGACAGGCAAGGAAAGGTAATCCTAGCACAGAGGAAAAAGCTTTAGGAAATGGACATACATGTTCTGATGGTGTAAAAGGTGAAGCATTCAGTAATTACATAAGGATAATAAGCACAATATATCTTTTTGTTTGAACTTTGGTTTCTTGACCTTGTAGCAGTAAATACAAGAGTGCATAAGAGACCTAAATAAAAAATGAAGTATTTTCGTATGTCGTTTGCTACCTAGGAAAACATAGTTTTAAAGTTCCCTTTTCTGTTTGTTTTATTGTGTCATCTTAACTGATACACTGCTTTGTTACACTGTATTTTCTTCTATAAAGTAATCACAATGGGGTTGTTTTGGTTGTGCTCTGAAACAATCTTTCTTTTGGTTTTGGGAATGTGTGTTAAGAATAGTTCCCAATGCACAGGAATAACTTATTGTTAGTGCTTTGTAGCTCCTACATTAGAAATCACCGCATTCATTTCAAACTGCAGCACAACAGTTATGGATTATTTTGGTTAAGATATGTGTATGTGATCAGTAATCTGATGTTAATATGTATGAAACCAGTATCTCAGTACAGAACACTCTTTTCAATTGTTCTCTTACTATCCTTCTGATGTATATGTAGATAGCAATGGATGGAAGATGACTTCTAGGTACCGGTGTTTGTTTTGATGTGAGAAATCACATGAGAGAGGATACATACATAATATACAAGCCACAGTGAGTTGAAAAACTGTACATGGAAACAGCTGATCTAGGTTCAGATTTATCTATCTAATCTGGGGTAGACCCCACCACCTCTATTCAAATGAAAAACTTGAAAGCAAGTTGAATATAAGGCAGAAGGGGAATTTCTCATCTCTCAGAGGTAGAAAAAAATCTTCTGCTGGTTGCATCAAAGTAGGACAATCTTCTTCCTTGCTTAGTATTAGGCTTCTGCAGGAATTAGAGTCTATGGAAAAAAAAAAAATGAAGTAAAGGGAGAGGATTTAATGAATCCAAAGAGTGCTGGACTTACAGAAAAAATGGACAGATCTTTGGATGATTGAATTTTTTTACAACATAGGAAAAGCAGTAATGGGAAGAAGAACAGAGGAGGATACCTAGGAAATTGATTCAAACATACATTCACTTGCTCAGATGTTGCAAGAAGTTAACTAAGACAGATTAATGTATATATATTTACTTCAAGATTATAATGATTTGATCTAAGGTAACCAGAGGGTTATAATGGGTGAGATGGTTGTCTGTGACTGGGGAGCTGGGCTTAATACTCTGGGAGCTGCCTTTCAGTCCTGTGCAGTCTATTTCAGGTCTTCTATGGTTAAGGTTTTTGGAGGTGAAAATACTGTGATTCATACTGAAACAGTAGACAGATCCTGAGATAAAATACATAGTCTACATTTCTAAAGACAAATTTATTGAGGAGAATGGTTCCAATAAAGTGCAATTAATTAATGCAAAATCTTAGATTTATAATTGAATTTGTCTATTTGCCATCAACATGTGAGTTAATGGAAGCAAGAATATAGATGCATAACATTTAGTCACTTGTGGTTTGGTAGATTCATACTCTCAGTCTTGAATTTCACTAGTGTTCCATGCAGAAATAATAATTACCCACAGTCATTCGTGAAACAGGGGAAGAGGATATGCCTTTTTCAAAGATTAAACATAGGCTTCTTTTATTCAGATTCATGCAATAGATCCTATACCCCTGAGTGTGTCATTAGCAGCTCATATAAAAAATCTCCACGCCTGTTGATCACAGTCATGCAGTTTTGCATAGAAAAAGTATTTGCATTCTTTTCCCTGTGTCTCATAAAGTATACAGTAGGCTGAAAATGAATCCTCTCTACATCTTTATATGAATTGCCAACTGTTCTCTCTCTCTACTACTGTGTTAAAGAACTGAAGTTTAATATTATCAAAAGAGAAAATAAAAGATGAAAAAACATTGCTAGCAATTTGCATTCTGTAATTTCCTCCTCACAGAGTACTTTCTTGTTCTTCAAGAAACTCTCGAACATCCAAGCATTACAATCTAGGCCACATGAATATCAAAATAATTATAATTTTCTTTTTTTTTTCCCCTGAATTATTAAACATTTTGTAAGGACATATTCAGAAAAGGCACCTTAAAATTCTTATTTTGCACTGATGTCTCTTGAAAATTCCTCTGGATAGGAATTGATTTACCTGTGTGAAAACAGCGCTCCTTACTGTTCTCCAGGCTTTGTCTTTCCTTGCAGTATTTCTGTTAAAGTATTAATACAGAATAGAATCATAGAACAATTTGGCTTGGAAGGGATCTTAAAGCTCATCCATTTCCAACTCCCTGCCACAGGCAGGGACACCTTCCACTAGAGCAGGTTGCTCCAAGCCCCATCCAACCTGGCCTTGAACACTGCCAGGGATGGGGCAGGCATGGCTTCTCTGGGTACCCTGTGCCAGCGCCTCAGCACCCTCACAGGGGAGAATTTCTTCTTAACATAAAATCTCTAAATCTCCCCTCTTCCAGTATAAAGCCATTTCCCTTTGTTCTGGCACTGCCTGCCCTTTTCAAAAGCCCGTCTCCAGATTTCTTGCAGGCCCCCTTTAGGTATTGGAAGACTGTTATAAGGTCTTCTGTGAGCCTTCCTTTCACCATGCTGAACAAGCCTGACTCTCTTATATAGGAAACGCTCCAGCCCTCTGATCATCTTCATGGCTATCCTGTGGACTCACTTGAGCAGATCCATATCTT
>JAOEHX010018697.1:0-10076 GCA_025448015.1 Bolborhynchus lineola | reverse complement strand
CCCCATAGCTGAATGTTTAGAAGCCCAGATGAAAAATACAGTTTTTGAGGGTTTATGTTTTAGGCATGGCTTCTCTCAGTCTCCTCAAATCCAAAAACCTGAAGGCTGCGAGTGAGAAGTGTATATGTTCAGTATAGCAGATAACTGTAAGAAAAAAAAGAACTTTTTCTTTATGTTGCTAAGATTTGATCTTTCTAGTGGTTTCTTTAAGCTTTTTAACATATGAAATACACATGAAAACAGGTTTATTTTTAAAACTGCTGTTTCCTGTGGTATCTGATCTCCTTTAAGGGTGTGTGGTACAAATGAGAACCTGTAATCTGTTTCTAAAGGACTTAATTTTTACATAAATTCGTTCCTCTATTGATACCGACTCATCTGGAATGACTGCAGATTGAAGGATTACTATAAAGTAATCACCCATTAACATTTTGACTAGTTAAGAGCAGAACTTTGAACTCAGAAGGAAACAGAAGCCTGTGGGACCGCAAAACACATATGTATGTCTTTTGCTGTTAATCCCATTTACAGGTTCTAATAACCTCAAACTTGCTTACCAGTCCACTGGAAGGGAATTTCTTTAGTATTGTTCTAAGCTGGTGGTGAGGCATTTCTCTGGCAGATCCATTAGGATTGCCAGAAGAGTGAGGCAGAGGTCTGCTGAGGTCTCTAGTGTTAATAGAGATCTCATTAACAGCTGTTAATCTCCAGCACTGCAGAACTGGTTAGTGGTTGCTCCTGATTGTAACACAGATTACATTATTTAGAGAGTGAGATGGTTTCTCCATGCTTCCTCAAGATGACGTGTAGTTTCTGGGAAAGGATCCTCAAAGGAATGGGGTGATAAGGTGAGCAAGAGAGAGGCAGTTTCTCTGCAGATTCACAGCTCTTGGGATTATTTCTGCAGAGCAAGAGCTTCCTGCATTCCTGATGTATACATCCTCTGTAGAAGTACAGACATGGTAGGAAATGCTGTGTCCTCTGAAAATGTGTAACACTGCATTCTGATTCTTCTTTTACCAATTTTTGGCTGGAAAAGCATGCTCTTGCAGCATTTCTGTCCCTTTGCCATGGTTTAGCCTTAGCTGGCAGCTATGTACCACGCAGCAGCTTGCTCACTGCCCCCTGCCCTGGTGGGGTGAGGAGAAAAAACAGAAAAAGGTAAAATCCATTGGCTGAAATAAGAACAGTTTAATGATTGAACTGAAGTGATATATAATTCTGGTAATTGTAATGAGAAGGGAGATAACAAAAAGAAAGAGGGAAGTAAAACCTAATAAAGACAAGAGGTGCGCAATACCATTGCTCACCACCTGCTGACCGATAGCCAGCCTGACGCAAGCAATGATCAGTCCCTTCCAGGTAACTCCCCTAAGTTTCTGTACTGGACATGACGTGCTGTGATATGAGATACTCCTTTGGCTAGTTTGGGTCAGGTATCCTCTCTCTGATCAGTGCTGGCTTCTTGTGCCCCTCTTCACTAGCAGAGCATTCAGCTGGACAAGGTGCTAGGACATCAAGTCTAGGTCATGCTTGCCTAGAGAGCTTGGACCAGGTGATCCTCAAGATCCCTTCTTACCTGTTATTCTATGATGATTGATTCTACTGCTGTGTCACAGTATTGGTCAGAAGGTGGAGTAACGGCCTCTTTAAAGTGGAGGAGTGTGATTGTGAGGGAAGGAGCAGAACTCACTTTGTAATTCTCCTTTCACCTAAATGAGGACTAAATTTATCTGGTCCTGCTGTTCTGTGGGAGCTTTGTTGTTGATTTGTTTTGTTTCCATAACAGAAATCCAATTTTAAAAATCCATGAGCAATTACCTGCTTTTGTTGTGGAAAACAGGCACTTGGGTTCTCTGTATAGTGTATTATTGTTGGGGGTAAGGGGGAAGTTGCAGTTGTTTTACTCAGTGTTCTGAGCTGAATAAAATCTGTTTTATGACTCACCACAAACAAAATAAGCCTGCAAGGAAGAAAGAATAGAAGGAAAAAGAGAAGTGTTCTGCTGCCATTCTTAAAAACCCTGCAGGATCACATCCTCAAAGTGATAAAATGATACACTTATGGCTGGGATTATTTTGCCATGGTTTACTTAGTACTTGTGAGCAGGACATGCTTCCCCACAAATTGTTTGGCTCACAGTTGGGCAGACCTTTGACAGTAATGTAAACTTTTCATATCCTGTTCTAAAGGAAAGAGAAAGAAAAACCTGCATTTTACAGATTAGTTACAGTACCTGCAGTCATATCAACATAGGCAAAAATAGATAGGAACTGACACTTCTAAGCAGCACTCTTTCTACTTCACATATGAAAGTGGAATACCCTAAAGCCTCTGTCATCTCCAGAATACATCCCATGTTGAAGTTTACTAGAAGTGATTCAGTTCTGTGTTTCTCAGATCTTATAACCATTCATTCCACTTACGGGTTTTTCTGTAAGGTACTTTACATAGCATCCTCTTTCATTTCTTATACTAATGACTCCCGACACTGGGTAAGAAAGGCTTCTTAGAGATTTGCCAGGAAAGATAAAATAATCCCGTAGACAAACAAGCTCACATAAATGGTACTGGGTTTGTTTGCTGGTCCATTTAATCTATGGAGTACTTTCCAAACAGAAGGAAAATACTATGGTTGCTAAATAACATAACGAAGGAAGGTTATGCAAGATTTTATTTTAAAATGTTATCTTGGTTGAGTAAGACTGTCAGTGATACAGCAAGAGGTAATGGATTTAAACTTAGATGGGGGAAGCTCAGGTTAGATATAAGGCAGAAGTTCTTTACTGTGAGGGTGGTGAGGCCCTGGCCCAGGTTGCCCGAGGAAGTTATGAATGCTCCATCCCTGGCAGTATTCAAGGCCAGGTGGGACATAGCCTTGGGTGACATGGTTTAGTGTGAGGTGTCCCTGCCCATGGCAGGGGGGTTGAACTGGATGATTTTAAGGTACTTTCCAACCCAAACCATTCTATACTTCTGTGATTTAGCAGAAGTACTGACAGCCCCTTGAAAGACATGAATAGGACAAAACCCAGCAGTTACAAGTTGCTTGTAAAGAGGAAAATTCTGATTTGACAAATAATTCCTGGAGAAGGTGATTAGTCCCAGAGCAGACTGCCCAGAGAAGTTGTGGAAACTCCATCCATGGAGATTTTTAATACTTGACTGGACAAGACCCCCAGCAAGTTGATTCAAATCTGAAGGGTTGCAGTAAATAGTTTGCCAATGAGAGGGGAAGCTGCAGTGCAGAACTCGGTGTGTAGAGTGCCTGCACTGCTCTCCGGAGGGGAGGGTGCACGATGGCGGGGCTGCACTCGGTGCTTCTGGTGGAGGTCCTCCTGCAGCAGGGGCTGAGCTGTGGGATGCTGTCAACAGGCTGAAAGATGTCAGGGATGCTGAGAGGAAGCAGCACTGCTTGCTCCAGGACCAGACTGTGCAGGGGCACCAAGCGTCCCCTGTAGCTCATGGAGGAAAGAAGGAGGCCACTAACCCAGGAAGCTGGGAAACAGTAACAAAGAAAGCCAACAAAAAAAGGAGGAAGAGGACAGTTAAAAGCAAGAGGCTTCCTCCTAAATCTATTGTCCCCACCCAGAGCTGCTTTGCTGTCCTGCAGGGGGCTGAGGAGGAACCACGCTCCTCCCAGGAACAACCGTCTGATGCACTGGTAAAGAAGATCACTACTGGTGCTGCCAGGAAAAAGCAGCGGGCTGTAGCAGTAGGGGACCCTACTCTGGGGTCTGTTGGCCTGACCCAGTCTCAAGGGAGGTGTGTTGCCTACCAGGGGCTCGGATCAGGGATGTTGCAGAGAAACTGCCTGCTCTAGTCGGTCCCACTGACTATTACCCGCTTCTAGCGATCCATGTCGGTGCTACTGATATAGACAGCAGTAATCCGGAGAACATAAAGAAGGACTACAGTGCTCTCAGGAAGGTGGTTAGGGGCTCTGGAGCTCAGATTGTCTTTTCATCAAATCTCCAGGATGCAGGGGAGGACCTTAAAAAAGTCTATTCATTTTTGGCAGTTGAAACAAGTTACAGACTGTTTGCTGAGTTTGGATGTTCCCTTTCTCTCTCTCTCCCTTTCATTCCCATTCTAAGCCAATGAAGCATGAAAAAAGAAAACTAGATGGGATTTTTATTGATGTAGATCAGATATTTTCTTTTTTTCAAAACTTTGACTCCTGGCATATGAGGAGTTTCTGATAATGCACTACTTTAGTCTTCACTTGTAGCTTCTGTAACTGCTAATGTTGTGCCTTTCGACTATTGGATTGTCTTACTGTCTTTGTAAAAGTGACTTGACCTTGTGAACTGCTCACAATTCTCAACAGTGTGTTATGGTAGAGAACAGAAGCTTAATCAGGAACTTAGGGTGACATCAAAGTGACAGGATTAGGCTCTCCTATTAATAAACTCTTCATATCTTTATGTAGCTGTTACTTAACAACATGATGTTTCTAATTCCTACCAAATGTTGAAATTATGTAGGTGAATGGCTCAGCTTTATTATCTTGAGGATTGGCTGAGGTAAAGAAAAGAAAGCTGTTTAAATCTTGTGTCTAATATCCCAGAGAGTTTTCTTTGTAGAACTCTACTTTTTAGCATCTGCTTCAAAATGTAGCACCTGCACATGTCCTTTTCTTTGAGCCCCACTGCAAAACAAGAGAAAACTTTTGGTAGAGATAGTTTAGTACAACATAGTGCCTTTATATAGTACTTAAAATTTCAGCTGAGTAATAGCAAGAAGCAACTTTCTATCAAAGTAAGCAGGGTTTGTCAATAAGATGAAAAACTGCTGTCGTCAAAATTCTGTTTCAGTAAAAAAAACCCGAAGTAAGCCATGATTTGAAAATATCTGTAAGAAACTGAGATAAACCCCTTTATCTCAGTTTCTTACAACTACCTCAGGGAGCAGTCAGTCTTAGCTTAGACTGTATCTGCCACTTTGTTGTTCAAAGATGACCTTTTCAGATGAGAAGCCACTAATCCCAAACTCACCTATGCTAAAATATTTTAAATGTTTTGAATAATTTCAAAATTATTATATAATTTCAAAGAGACAAATGTTAATAATTTATTGGTATAAAGCATCAAAGAAACTGGCTTAAACTCAAAGTTTCATTTCTAGTAATTTTCAATCTGTTTCCTTGGGTTTAAACAGACAAGTGATACTGGATATGGTTCATACTTAAATTGTAATTACCTGTACCATTTCATGAGCATTCCTTATTACCTCTGTCAGCCCTTTAGAATTCTACATTCTTATATTCTATCTAAAATACTAATGAACTGGCATCAGTTTGCTTACAGATGTTTTCATATATGACCCAATATAGTCCTTGACTTATAAAGCAACCTGCATATTATTATTATTTTACTCTTTAAAAAGTTGTAATAAAGAAATGGGCTTTTCCTTAAGCTAAACTCAAGATGGAGGCCCTTTTTTGCCGTGGAATTTTTGATTTTATTGTTGCAGCATCTTCATCTATCTCCTTCAGATGTGGATCTTCCTTTGTTTGCCACCTGTTTCATTTTTTCAGTGAAGTGAGACCTGTATTACTGTTGCAGAACAGGCAACTTATGAGCTGAGGCTGTTCACGCAGACAGAAAATCAGGACAGCATCATGGACTACCTTCCAGTTCAGAGACGGGCATCCTGGGGCAGTGAATTCCTAGTAATCTGTGGTAGCAACTGGATGAGATGCATTTTGAATGTAAAGCTTTTGTCCAAGGGACATCCCCTTTTCTCTTTTCTATCCCTTTGACACCTCCCCTGGAGTTTCAGGTCTTGGAAAGTTAACATAGCAAGATTGGATGTATGAACCTTGAGCCACAGTGTATTTCATATATTTTTCCCAGTAAAGAAGAATTCAGTGTTTGCTTTTGCTTCTTTGGGGTATCAGCACACACTTTACATAGCCTGGTATTGTGTCAATAGAATGATAAAATCAGCATAGCTCTGAAACTTGAGGGCTGATGGCATGGCATGTTGCTGTGCACGCTGGTCATGGAGCATACTGAAAGAAATGAATTTAATTTCAAACCTTCAGCATAAATCGCTATGAACAATGGTGTACAGATCACCTTGTCTGATGAGTTTGCTACTTGTGGTTGGCTGGCAAACTGGACTATTTATGAAACATTAAGCTATGTTAC
Organism: Bolborhynchus lineola; assembly: GCA_025448015.1. Lineage (NCBI taxonomy): Eukaryota > Metazoa > Chordata > Aves > Psittaciformes > Psittacidae > Bolborhynchus > Bolborhynchus lineola. Next base: position 3,921 of record JAOEHX010018697.1, on the reverse strand, counting down.
TCTCAGCTGGTTTTAAAGTACAGTAACATTATGCTCACATAAAGCTCATCGTGAATGAGATTTGAAAAATGTTAAGTGCACCAATCTCAGAGGATCAGCACTGTGAATACGATAGTGTGTTCATGCTGAATATTTCCACTTAGCTAATCTAAACCCATTAGAGTAGGTAAAAGACTAAATTCAAATTATCAAAAGAAGCTTGAGGTAGTATTAGAGTGTAAAATTCCCTGGGCAAATTCAATGTCATTTAATGATATATATCTTAAAGAGAATTTGTTTTAATCCACAGATAATGTGAAGTGAGGATTTTTGAATTCTATTTTTTTATCCTTTTTCTTTTTTGAGGTAAAACTTTCATTTCCAATGAAATTTAACTTTTACCAAGATGCATTATCTCGTAGTATCAGGTTCCTGTAGGTGAGCATTAGCCCATTTGTGAGAGAAAAAACTCTGTGCTCTCTGGAGCTATGCCTAGTATGTCCCCTCTTAGTTCAGGACAGCAACTGAGCACCTGGATGCTAAAAATGGAAAACCAGTTAGGAAGAGTAATAGGAACCTACAGTAGCTTTAAATACATTAACTTTTAAAGTTTAGCTCTCTGTTAGCCCTGCTTATTTAATCTAGATACATGTGTTTCTTTCTTAGCAGACCCAAATATGATGATGAAAATTAATTAGACATCTAATGCATTCCTGTACCTTTGAGGGCTTATTCCCTACATACTATTGCCTAAAGGTAGTGTGCTACCTGTTCTGCTGAACACTCTAATACTTCCTCTAGGCAAGATGGATCTCCTGCCACTTGCTTTTCCTTTGCCATTTATTATCCCTTATCAATTCTAGGGAGGAATGTCGTCTTGCTGAATTATATGAAATATGAGAAGGACTCAGAACTTACTTAGTTGTCTCTAGCAGCAGACTGAGTGCCCATCACAATTCCACGTTACGCAATCCTAAATGCTGAGGAGTCCATATCAAAAACCTCAGAAACTAAGTCTGCAGTGAAGCAGTTCAAGAGACCTTTAAGATCAGTAGAGCAAGGAATTTGCAATGTCCATTCATGCCCCTATTATGTTCTCAGACTTAGTTTTTCTAAGGTCACAATAGCAATTTCATCATATATTCCTAAAAATGCATTTGAATTATTGCCATGGGCATGGTTTATTTTCCATGAGCTTTTGGCCTTGCTTTTTCATATTTAACTGAAAAAAATAGTGGGCTTTGGCAACCAACTACTAATATTTCAAAATGTTGTGGCTGATCTATTTAGGTGGTTTGATCTTAACTATCATCTAGTGTGCTGGAAAGCGTCTATCTGTGAGATAGTGATTTTGTTTCTAAATCATGGCAGAGCCCAAGTCGCTTAAGTGAGCAGCAGATACTGCCTGCTGATAACCAGATCCTTAGTGCTCAGTACTGAGACAGGCCGTGTGCTCTCAGATGGATTAAACCTATACCCTGGTGTACTGAATTAACAACAATAACAAGGTAAATACACCTTTAGTTCAAAAGGTAAAAGATATGATTTGTGCCTTTCTATGTGTGCATGTCAGCATTGGAAGTCAAGGTGGTTCCTACACAATGTATTAAAATGCCAGCTTTCATGGAGCATTAGGTGGCTTATCAAGAGGTGCTAAACTGGGTCTGTTTATGAAATTGCATGCCCAGTATCTTAAAACACACTTCAATGGCTAGTGATTTTGATATAAATATATGAGGTGCTGATTAATGGATGTCTTAGTCTAGGGCACAGACTAAACTCAGTGAAGCCAACTAATAGATGATGATAGTATCTTACCTTTTCAGTGCAATTACCTTTCAAAATTAGTAGAACCTTTCATGAAAGGATAAACCTGTTCGTAGCAGGGCTTTAAAATCTTGAAAGCCTGGAATAAGATGATGTACATGGACCGGGTCATTGACCAAGTGCAATATTAGACTAAGAGTAAGTTACCTCTCAGTTTTTGTAATAAATCAAAACTAAGGTCATAGCGTCCTCAGAAAACAGTACTGTAATTAGAGGTTATCCTCCAAAACACACACAGTGTCTTATCAGTGCTTCTTTTATCTTAAAGGTGGTTTTGATAGTATCTTAGTGCTGGGTTTGATAGCAGCTCACTACTGGGAGCATGCAGTTTATTTGATACTCAGCGTACATTTTTCCAGTCTTCCTGTTCTTACTTTGAAGGTGTTTTTCCTTTTCAATTGATAAGTCTAGTTTTTTAAATGCAGTTTTATCAGATAAAAAAGAATCTCTGTTAATTTTTAAAGCATTATATGGAAAATGAGATTGTTTTCTTAGGTAGCGTGTCCTGTTTGATAGCCCAAAGTATATATGATAGGAAGCTTGAGTCTGGAGTGCTATTTCATTGTTGCAATTTTATTTTGATTACTTTATCAGGTTAGCAATTATTTTGTATTTACTATGAATTCAGTCTTGATGTTTCTTTTTCTTCCCCAAAACTTTTCTCTCCACATCCCTACTGCACAGATGTATCGTCATGATTTTGATCCATTGTGCAATTCAATCTTTAGTGGCAACTGGGAATTAACCTTCTTATTAGCTGCTTGTCAGCATTATGAAATCCTTTTGGAGCTGTCTGTTTGCCTTCACTGATGTTTTCTATTAGGAAGACTGTATCTTTGTATTGCAAAGGGAAACTGTCTTCAACTTTGAACGGATCTCTAACATTACCCAGTTCTGTCCTTCAGTGTTCAGAGCTAACAGTGATCATTGTAAGTGGTTTGTAGTCCTTCCTCAGGTATTTTTTATTTTAATAATGAAGCTACTGTGTATTTCCATTCAACCAAGATCATGGATATACATTAATTGTGGTAGCATTAACTAACAATGAGGATGATTAGGCCTATCCTAACAGACCTTTCCTGAAGCAGATTGGTGCTATGGATTCAGTTTCTAGATCTATGACTAAAATTGGAGTTTACCTTTAAAAAGTTTGCCTATCATCTAAGAGAGTAAATATGGTTCAGAAATCTATTTATTTTCATTCTTTCAAATTCCTTTTCTTCAGCCTTTTGAATACCTTGCTTTTCACACTGCTGCTTCTACATACATTGTCTCTTCTGAGACTTTATCATTTTGTTGAAAAAAATATTTTTTCCTACATTACTTATAACCCTATTTAACTGTAAAGTTGAAAGCACACATTGTTCCTAAATTCATGAGGTTCTTATGCCTATTTCCTTTTTTAAATTCTGTATCTGTCTATGAAGATTCAAATCCATTCCTTCTATCTTTAAGACTGTGAGGCAAAGAGCATGTAAGTTTGACTCTTATTAGTAGGAGTCTGCCCTGGATCACCAACATCTGTGCCTAGACAGAAGAGAACAGAATTTCATTCATAAAAAATACCTGGGTAAAAGATAGTACATTTGATTGTGTCAATGAATCATTGGCAGTTGGCATCAGTACTTCTTACTGTTACAGAAAATTTATTTTTCACTCTAGTGACCCATGGCTAATCCAGTTCCATATCCATTGATCTAAGGCAGTAATGAATGGACTGAACAGATTTGTACCAGAGAAACCACTTTTTTTAGCAGAAGCTATAAAGTATACAGTGATATATCTTATCAGTTACTTATGGGATATCTTCAGTTTCTTATTGGATAGGCTAGAAGTTTCAAGGCTTGTTGTATCATTTGCATAGCTGTTATAATATTCCTCTTCTAGTAATAGCATGGCCATGGAAAAACCTCTGTCTTTCAGGGACACACACCTCTGTGTTCATGAACCAGTTCCTAAACCACCTGTACTGTCCCAGAGAACTGTAGACTATTGTGTGCAGTTCTGGTATCTCCAACATAAAAAAGACATGGAACTTTTGGAACAAGTCCAGAGGAGGGCCACGAGGATGATCATGGGACTGGAGCACCTCCCATATGAAGATAGGATGAGAAA
>JAOEHX010018696.1:0-19963 GCA_025448015.1 Bolborhynchus lineola | reverse complement strand
CCCCTGTGGGGACACCCCCCCCCCTCCAGCAGCCCCTGTGCTGGGCCCTGCTCTGTGCTGTGCCCTTGGGCTCTGCCCGTGTGTCCTCTCCCCTTCCTTTTGATGCTGCTCCCGGGGATGCCTCTCCTGAAGTCCCCGCGCTGTTCTTTAGCAGCCCCGTGCCCTCCTCGTGGGGTCTCTCCTTTTGCCCTGTATCTCTGCAGCCCCCATCCCTGACCCCCCTCCTCTTGAGGGACGCTGTTGTCACTTCCAGGCTTGGGGCCATCCCTGTGTGCTCACCTCAGCCCTTCCCTGCACCCCTGCCAGCACTTACCTCCCTCTCCTGTGCCCCCCTTCTCCTGAGGCTCTGCGCCACAGCTCACGTGTATCCCTCGGGGACCTTCACTGGTCCCTGTCCCGGTCACACCAAGGGGCCATCCCTCCTGTCTCTTCCTCACCCACAGTCCTGTCTGCTCTGAGACCCCCAAGGCTGCAGCCATTATGGTGCTCTGTTTGGTCCCTTGAGCTCTTACACCTTTGGGACCGTTCTTTGTGTTCTCCTGTCTCCCCCTGTGCTGGCTCCATGGGGACAGCCTCGGAAGCACCAGTGCCCATAGGCTGGGCTGACACCCCCATCTTCCCCTGGGGTCCCTCAGCAGCATCACGGGGCTGTCAGGGGTCACCTTCTTCTGTTACAGCTGATAACTGTGATGGTGACATCTCCAAAACGCTCCCTCCCATCCTCTGCTCCCTTGCCTGTTTGTCAGACCCAGCTCCTGCCAATGTAGTAAAGAGGTGGCAAAGTACGGGACCCCTGTCTCCTCGATGCTCCTGTGCCCCTCAGCTTCCAGAGCCAGCTCACCCCACAGCCTCCATCCCCAAACCTGTGTGCCAGGGCTCCCACACGCTCCTTGGGGAGCTCGGTCTCCCCATGCCCCCTGGTGTAGGCAGTCTCCAGACCCTGTGCCAGGCACAGACTTCACACGGGGCTGCCAAGCCCCATCCTCTGAGCAACCCTCAGGGTCTCAGACCTCTCCTATCCCCTCTGAACTTCTGAGAGAACATGCCTGGACCTGCCTGCCTCTCCCCCGTGCAGACCTCATCCTGCTCTCCCTGCGCGTCCCACACGCAGCCGCCCAGGGGAGCCTCCCCAAGGGCAGTGTCCTGATTTCTGCCTAGCCTGGATGCTTCCTTTGTGTGCCCTCACGGGCACAGCTCCCTAGAGAGGAGCCAGCTCTTCCCTTTGGCTGTGTGTCCAGCTGCAGCTCTGTCTGCAGATACAAGCTTTCTGGCTCCCTTTGTCCGCACCCTATGAAGGGGCTTGGGGAAAGCTCTTGGGTACCTATAGGTCCCCCATCTCTAGGTAGGGAGAGAGCCCCCTGACTTCCCTTGCCATGGGGAGGGCTTTGCTGCCCTGGTTCTCTGCACCCCTCTGAAGAGGGGAGTGGAGCTGAGCTCTCCATGCTGAGGCCTCCCCTCTGTCTGCCGCCTTCCTGAGTGCCCTGTGGGCTGTGTTGTGCTGGCCCTGGGCTGGGGCAGAGGTTGTGCTCGGTGCCTTCCTTTGGGTCTGATGCAGCACTGATAAGGACTTTGGATAAGGACTTCTTGGGGCCAGAGGAGCCTCCAGGTCTGGTGTGTCCCTCCCCATGTGCAGCAGCAGGGCTTTGCTGTGCTGTGCTGCCGTGCTGCCTGGCACGACCGCAGCGGGGCTATTTACAGGCCAGCACAGATGCTGTGCCAACGTGCTGGGACTCAGGGCACGGCAGGGATTAATCAGCCTTGCTGCATCAGGAGCATCACTGCTGGGGTACCCGGCACTGTTGGGGCTCAGCTACAGCAGAGCCCAAACCCTCATCATTTTAATGAGATGTGGAATGATGACTTTAAGGGCAGAGTATGGAGAGGAAGCTGGAAGCCTGGGATGAGCCCGAGGAGAGGCACATCCCTGAGCAGTGTGCTTGGTGCCGTGATACACGTGCACCTTCAGGGCTGTGCATGGCCATGTGGCTGCCCTGTCCCTGGCAGTGCTCAAGGCCGGGTTGGACGGGGCTTGGAGCAGCCTGCTCTAGTGGAAGGTATCCCTGTGTATGGAAGGGGGTTGCAACTGGGTGAGCTTTAAGGTCCTTTCCAACACAAACCAGTCTGTGATGATTCTCTGTGCTCTTCTTGTTCCTAACCCAGGCTTTGTCCTGCCAGCTCCCACCTCTCTGGAGCAGCCTCTTTGCACAGAGGGAGTCAGAGTTTACCTGGGGGGAGTGGGGTGCTGGGTCTGCTGTCATTACACCATTATACCTGTGATACTGAGCAAATTAGAAGCTGTTAACGAGCTCCCAGGGTAGGTGGTGGGAGGCCTGCGGTGAGGATGGAGAGGTTGGTGAGTGCTGTTCTGTTTGGGCAGGGGATGCTCTCTTTGTGATGGAGAACAGCTCTGGCCTGTCTGCATCTCTTCAGCTCTTGGCTGCCTGGCATAAGTTTGCAAACATCTCATCTTTAGGAAGCGCCTTGCCAGCTCTTTATGTTTAAAGCTGTTTGTTTTGAAGGTAGGAAGATGATTTAACAACTAAAGCACTTTCTGATTATAGAAAGAAAATGAGGAAATATTACTCTTGGCTGCAGCCTCTGTGAGCAGCACTCCACCCAAAGTGAAGTGCACAGTGCTTGCAGCTACTGCTGGGTCAGTGGCATCCTCCCTCTGCTTGCTGAGGCTCAGGGGCCAAGTGGCACATCAGAACCTTTGTTAGGCTAAAACCAAACCTTGGCTTGTCCAAGCCAGGCCCTGGCTGTGGTGAGCTGGTGTTTGAGCTGTGTGAATGCTCTCACCCTCTCACTTACATGCCCTGGCTATGTGTGATGGGCATGGGGCTTACTGTGCCCCATCATGGTGTGGCTCCTGGCTGAGAAGACCCAAACCCTTCTGCTCCCCGTGGAGGGACTGTGTTGATGCAGAGAGGAACAGGAAAGCAAAGCTCTGTGCCCTGCTGGGTGTCACTGGGGTTTGGCAAACCCGAGTGCTGTGAGCTGGGGCTGTCCTGGCTGTGGGGGCCGAGCAGCCTCTGCTTCAGTTTCCATGCTGTCATGCTGGCCTTGCCAAAGGGGGTGGCTCACACCAGAGAAGCTGCTTTTCCTGGTCAGTGTTTTGGTCTCCAGAGCCAGTCTGTCCTGTGCTGCTCCCTCTTGGCCCTTGGGTTCATGTGCTGAGCCCCCCTCCAGCACTTGAGGGGTCTCGTTTAGCGCACTCAGTGCCTTGTGTTTCCAGCTCCCTCCCAACAGCAGACCTAGAAGGCTGCTGAGGGCAGGAGGTTCAGCCAAATCTTGCTGTTGTTCGGACTTCCATTTCCATAGCAGTAGCCATGGATACAGACTGTTTGTGCAAATAACCAATATTCCCACCCACACCAATCGCTGACCATCACAGAGCAACCCAGGGCTTGGTGTTCATCCCAGCCCTTGGCTTTACCTGCTCCTGGAAGTTTCTGCTTTTCCCAGATGCTCTCTAGGGCTTTGCTAAAACAAAACCCAATGTTGTCAAACGGGTGGAGTTATTTAAGTGCTTTCAAACCACCCGGGTTCCTCTGAGTGACTTGAACTGTGGCAGAGGGCCAGCGGTGTCCTCCAGCTTCTCTGCCTTATGGTGTTTGAGGGTGAAACAAACCCTAGTTCCTAGAGCCCTGCTTTGTGTGTGCAGGCTCTGCCTGTCATCACAGCGCTCTGTGCAGGTAAGCTGGGGTCTGGAAGTGGGGTTTGCATCCTGGCATCAGCTAATGGGTCTGCCGCTGGTATTCCCTAGGGCAGCCTCCTGACCGCAATGCCAGGTTGTCCGGGGGAATACCAGTGGCAGGCCCAGTCCTGTTAGCTGATGTGGTGCTGATGCATTTCTCTCTGTGTCTAGTTACATGCCAGAGTGTTTTGCCTTGGCAGGGGGCTTGTGGAATAAAACAAATTGGACCTGAGGTGTTCTGAGCTTGAAGAGCTCAATGGGATGTCTAATGAAGGAAGAAGCTTCTTGGGGGGCAACATTGAGCACAGCAAGTCGTATCCATAAGTGTGGCTGAGATTGCACCCAGCAAACCGTGTTTGCTGCTTGGGCCCCTGGTTTCCTCTCTTTAAAGACTTGTTGGCACTATAAGAGCTGTATGGAGTGTTTCTGAGCACAAACACGATGCTCAAACAGACAAGTTTAGTCTGAGAGGTTCCAGCTTTGGAGTGACTGTTCTTTAGCCAGGCTGGCTAAGCATTAAGGCATGTATTATACTAGGAAGGTATAAGCCAATTTTGCCTCCTGCAGCAGAGCTCAGGTTGGAGAGCTTTTGTTCCCACTGAACTGATTTTTGCCTATAGACTTGCTGCTGTTTGTGCCTTTGGTCTCTGCTGCTTTGGCTGTCAGAGCCCAGGGAGAATTAGCTGATGGTAGCACAGGAAGATAACGTGGTTCAAGTTCCCTGCAAGCACCTGAGAAGATACGTGCTTGATCTCACTTACACATGTGTGCATTGCCTGGAGCGGGTCCCTGATGCAATGGACTGAGATAAAGGTCATGCTGGTGCATGGCACTCCATGGAAACCTGGAGCATTTGAAGCCACAGCAGCAACACCATTACTGCTGATACCTGCAAGGGCAGTAGATCCCAGTCATGTTCCTAAAGCCTTTATTAGCCACATAAACCAGATCCATTCCCTGCCCGTGCTGCTTTAGCGTGGACATTGTGTAGTGCCTGATAAAACTCACACTTGCTCTTGGCCTTTTCTAGGTGAGAGGATCCTGGGCTACGCAGAGGAACCTTGCTACCTGTGGTTCGTCATGGAGTTCTGTGAAGGAGGAGACCTCAACCAGTATGTGCTCTCACGGAGACCTGACCCAGCCACGAACAAGAGCTTCATGCTGCAGCTCACCAGTGCCATTGCCTTCCTGCACAAGAACCACATTGTCCACCGGGACCTGAAGCCAGACAACATCCTGATAACAGAGAAGTCTGGCACCCCTGTCCTCAAAGTGGCTGACTTCGGGCTGAGCAAGGTCTGCGCTGGTCTCACTGCTCGGGGCAAGGAGGGGGGGCATGAGAACAGAAATGTGAATGTGAACAAGTACTGGCTGTCCTCGGCTTGTGGCTCTGATTTCTACATGGCCCCCGAGGTCTGGGAGGGACACTACACTGCCAAGGCTGACATCTTCGCTCTGGGCATCATCATCTGGGCCATGATTGAGAGGATCACTTTCATTGATGCAGAGACCAAGAAGGAGCTGCTGGGGACCTACATCAAGCAGGGGACTGAGATTGTGCCTGTTGGGGAAGCGCTGCTAGAAAACCCAAAGATGGAGCTGCACATCCCTCAGAAACGCAGGACTTCCATGTCTGAGGGGATCAAGCAGCTCTTGAAAGACATGTTGGCTGCTAACCCACAGGATCGACCCGATGCCTTTGAGCTTGAAACCAGAATGGACCAGGTTACATGTGCTGCTTAAATTCAGGGCAGGGCACTGCTGTGCTTTGCAGCTGGGTAAGTGAGCCCCAGGTCTTGTGCTCTTCTGTCCCCTGTACCAGCCCCATAATGTACTTTGTAGTGACACAAAGGAGGCTTTTATGTTCCCAGAGCTATTTCTATAGTGACTCATCAGAGCACTGCTGCTGAGGCTTTTTTCCACCTATTCTACTGCAAAAATAAAGTAGAGGTGGGAAACAGAATTAGCAGCTACATGTCCCACTGCTGCCCAAAGGACCAGCAGAGCAGGCAGGGCTGGGCAGGCATCCTGCTCCTCTGAGATCCTGGCTGGTGCGTGGCAGGGGGATCTGCAAGCACCTTCTAACCCCACCTTTGGGTACTTCCCTTTCTCCCAGGGGCAGGGAAGGAGCTGCCAGTTCTGCTGCTTCTGCTATGTGGAGTGTAGCACCTAATTTCTAGACCTGTGTCTGCTTACAAATCAGCCTGAGCTCAGCTCTGTTCAAGCAGAGTCCCCTCCCCTCTTCCCCCAACTTCCTTTCTAAATAGTCCCAAACTCAGAGGTCCTGGTTCTGAGGCCTGGGTGGTCACACATGGTCTGGAAGAGACCCCAGGGACATGGGGTAGTTGGCAGTGCCATTAAGCAGGGATGCTGAAGGGCCTGGAGGTGTTGCCTGCCTCCGTGGCAAAGCAGTGTGTGAAGAGGAGCTCTTACTAGGGATTGCCCTGGCCCAACGCTTCAGTTGAAGTAGCAAAAGGCAGATTACATGGGGTGAGGTCTTCCCAGCCTGGTTCTTTCTCAAGCTGCTGCAGGGCTGCCTGAGCGTTGCTGGTCACAGGAGACCTCTGAAAGCTTGCTCGTGTCCTGTGCTGGTGCTGCAGCTCGTGCTCCCAGCCCTGCCCTCACCCCAAAACCACCCAGAGCCTGCTGGACCAGAGCAGACCACAGGTACAGGAGAGCACAGAGGGATGAGGAGGTTGGCCCATGCCCAAGAGTGAGTCTCCAGCAGCAGGAATGTGGGGGCATTTTGGTAGGTTTTGCTAAAAGAGCCTTATTGCTGCCCACCTGAGAGTTCCTGAGCTTATGTAAAGTGATGTCCTGCCCATCCCCTGTGTGTGTGTGTGTGCCCAGATAAGCTTCGTGCTGTATGCAGAGAAGAGGGATATAGAAATGGGAAGGCCCACGGGGCGGGTCTAGTTCTGTCACTGCTGCTTTGTCCAAACTGGCCCACAGACCATCCCTGTTATAAACCATTTCGTTATAAAATGGAATATTTAAGGCCCTGAAGATCCCCAGCACAAGGAATTGATGCGGCTGCTTCTGCCTGGGGCTGCTCCCAGTGCAAGTGTGGGCTGGGGATTAGGGTGGGGAGTGAATCTGCAGATGTAATGGGTGTGAAGAAGTCCTGGGGCAGGAGCAGAGCGCCCTTCCTTGTGCCCCAGGGCCAGGTGTGGGTCTCCTCTGCCTGCTGGGAGCAGCTCTGCTCTGTGGCTGAGGGTCTGGTTGGGCTTTGCTGTGCCCATCTGCAGTGGCTCTGTGCTGCCTCGGTGCCGCTCAGTTATGCAACCAGCCCCTGCCCTGCGGGGCAGCTTCATCCTGCAGAACAGTACGTGCAGGGATGACAACCACCGAGGGACAGTCCTACCCTGGGGCTGTTTGCTTAAATCCCAGCTGCCTTCTGCAGCCCCCCCTCTATCTGCAGCCAGAGCCAGCCCTGAGTCTGCACTGATCGCACAGTCCATGACGCAGCTGCAGCAGGGATGGATGCACTTGCATAACAGTGTACCCAGATAGGAGCCCAGCACCAGCCATCTGCTCACTGCATCCCCAGAACGTTCCTCTGCCTTCTTTCTGGGGTGGCAGAGCATCCGGTGTGCTTCCTATAGGGTTTTCCCAATGCGTTGTGTAGTTGTGCATTCAAATCAACCGACCTCTGGCTATTATTAAAAGCAGATCTTAAATTGGAAACCTGCTTGAGAAGCTTAAAATGGGATTTAGAGCAGGGCCTGGATTCTGCTCTCAGGTAATTTAAGTTGGTCAAGAAACTCATGTAACCTCTTCTAACTTAATTGTGGCACTGATGCGTAGCTTATGATGCTGCTGGGTCATGCAGTGGGTCGTGTTCTTCCTCAGGACAGCTTCAGCCCCTGCTCAGCCTGGGTTTATGTCATAACCTGGAAACCTGTAACGGCCCCTGAACCAGGCAATCGGAGATCTGTTTGTTCTTTGGTGTGTCACCGACCTCTTCTGATTCTGCTTCGTGTCCCAGCAGCTTCGCCTTTGTTCTGCTGTGGATGCTGCACACAGGCCAGTCAGTGGGCTTTGTGCTCTGCTACCCTTCCAAAATGCAGGTGTGAGGTGTCAGTTCTCAGCCAGGGAAGTGTTTCTGGCTTGGTTTCTGCTGAGATGGAGCTGTTATCCCTTATCTCCTTGTTCCCCTTCCCAGCTCTGGTCCTGTAGAGGTGAGCAGCATTTCCCTGGGCAAAATGAAGTTGTTCTCTTCATTTGCACCCTGTGCTGAAGGCTGTTCTCAAAGGCAGCCAAAGGATAAAAGCCTTTCTAATTCAATAGGGGAATGGCTGTATTGGGCTGCTAATGGTCTGTTGATGGCTGTGTGATGGCCCAGCTCAGTGCCTGCCCCCACTCTAAGGAGTGTTTCACCCCTTCCTTGTCCTTTGGAGAAGCCTGGGGCTGTCTTCCCCTCTCCTTTCCTGCAATGTGAGCATCTTTGTGTGTCTTTTTGGTAGCTGCCCTCTTGAGTTACCCAGGGTAGATTGGACCCCCCCACGGATGCTGCTTCAGTTTGACCTTCTGATGCTGTGGGGTTGTGCAGTGTGGGTTGGACGAGCCTTAGATGTGGAAGTGCTGGCTTACCTCTCCCCACCCTGCGCTGAGCCCTCTGCTACCACACGGACCTCACTGCCACCTCCCATCACTGCCATGCCCCTCGCGTTGGTGTCATCGCCTGGGGTGCTGGATGAGGACAGCACGAGCTGCTGCTGCTTCATATCCTCCTGCTGCTGCTGAACGGACGTTCGAGCTGATTAAGAACTCTAAATGGCATCAGTGGAGGGATTAAAAGCTCCCGAGGCAGCCCCTGGAACAACGTGCGTCAGTGAGGTGAGCTGTGCTGCCCCTCGACGCGCTCCCGCTCCTGGGAAGCACGAGTGGAAGCATGGCCCTATTTGCCACTGAAGTTGTGCCACTGGAGAAATCTTTCCTTGGAGAAGATCCCTCCTGACCTGGTGGTGTGGTGGCTCTCAAATCTTCATAGAGAGGCTTCTTCCTGACTGCAGCCTGCAAGGGCAGCGTCTCCTGGTTAACCTCTGCTGAACAGCAATGTGCCCATGGCCCTGGCTCCCGCTGCGAGCAGAGGGGCAGCCTCTCCCTTCAGAAATGTGTTCCTCAGGCCTGGAGGAACACATGGATGACATTCCCGAGGGCACATTTGACGGCATTCCCAAGGGCAAAGGGATTTAAGCAATTTGCTGCACAGTGGCAGCTCTTCAGCGGGTCTCTGTTGCTGCTGTTCGGTGTCTCTGTAGAGCCCCTTGGCTGCTCCTGCAAAAGGGGGGGCTAAATTCAGCCCCTGTATTACTGTTTTCCATGTAACTGAGCTCAGAGCTTAGGTTTGGGGAAAAATGATACTGCTGTTGGCTCAGGAGCACCCTGCATCAGGGGGGTCCCAGCTTCCATCAAACCCCCCCTGATGCTTCCCCTGGCCTCAGCTCTGCTGGTCCATCCTCTGATGGTTGTGACACCCGGAATGATGCTTTCCAGCACAGGAGTGACATTTGGGCACATGTTCTCTTCTGGGTGCAGCCCTGCTGCTGGATGGGATGTCCCAGGGAATTTGCTGGGTTGCAGACAAAGCAGGTGGAAAATGCTGGTGGGTTATGGGCAGGGTACTTCTGCATCCCTGAATGGGAGGACAGGAGGGTGCAGTGCCATGGCTGTGGCTGAATTGATGTAGCACTCTTGGTGCTACATGGCCAGGGGGGATGCTGTGTGCTGGGGCTTTGACCAGAGCAAAGAGCTGCCTGTTCTTCCCTAACCCCCCTGGCACTGAGCATCCTCTTGGGCTCTTACAGCCCATCCGGCTCCTCTGTCCATTGCACAGAAATGGATTTTCACCTCCTCTTGCAGAGCCACTTGAGCAGCTGAGCTGCTGCTGCTGCGCAGGGTGAGCAGTGCAGGGTGCCCCGTTGTCACAGCGTGTTCCAGTGAAGGACCTGGAGCTGGTGCTGGCATCACGTGGAACCTCAAGGCTGTAACACTCATCCTTGTTCCAGCAGGGCTGTCATTGCAGTGAATCCCATGGGATGAGGCTGCCTCCAGCACCAATCCAGTTACCTTTGCACCTTCCACCTGGGGCAGTTGATGTGGGCATTGCTGTTTGGGGCTATGTAATGAGAAGCTATACACTCGCTTTGAGTCCTCCCAGACCCTCAGGATGCTTTGATTAAGGCTTGGGAATGAAAGGAGCGGTGCAGGGAGCACATGGAATGGGCAGTGCTGGTGCAGTCTGGGTTGGTGGCAGCGGGGGGGCTGGCAGAGCATTGTCACAGTGCAGTAACTGGCACAAAGCCACTGATGTACCTGACCCCTCTTTCTCCTCTCTTGCTTTTCTTGCAGGTTGATTTACCAGGGACCCGTAATCTCCATTATTTATGTGCAAGGAGGGAAGTTGAAGATAAGGGAAGATGATGATGCAGAAGATCTCTGGTGTGCAGGATCTCTGGCAATGTGAAATCTTTGGGTGTTACTTTTTGTTGGGATGGGGTGTTCTGGGGGTGCAGGAGGGGGGCTGTAGGGGCCTATGGAAGAGCAGCAGTCGTGCTCGTGAGGCTTAAACACAACTCAGAGAGCAGAGCTGCCCTTGCCCAGCCCTCCCCTGTCTCCTGTGTTGCCATTTGACTCAGTAGATGTCTCTAGACAAGATCGGTTCCATAAGGAGGTGGGAATCAGCTGCCAGGTGCCAGCTCTGGGCCTGGCTGGGCACAGCTTTGGGTTGGAAGCTGTTGCTTTTGCAGAGGGGAAGTGGGAGCAAAGCAGTTGCCAGGTTTGTACCAGCAGTGCAGGGCTTGGCTCTAGAAGGAGAGTCTCTCAGATTAGGTGTTCCCAACAGCTAAATCATTTCATAGCCGGGCAGCTTCTGACCAGGGGGATGCTGCCCTGGCCGGGAGCAGTTGACATTAGGATAGAGTAACATAACCAAGCTGGGAAGGTGTTTAGTTGCGATGGGCAGACATTTGTTCTCCCCAAGCTGGATTTCACTTGTCATGCTCAGTACCTCACAGAGGGTGATGGGGAGCCCATAAGCATGTTTTCAGTGGACAGAAGGAAAGCAGTCCACTGCTCTGATCCATTGAATGCCACACTTCAGCTGTTAGGAACTTGGGAGAGGAGAAGGTTTGGCCTCCACGGCTCAGGGGCTGGATTCTAACCTCCCATAAAACACTCTTTCCTGCTAGCTAACCATCTCCAGGAAGCAAATGCTGCTGTTTAGGTTTGGTTACGTACAGTACAGCTCAGGTAAGGAGATTGCAACCTCAGGCTGAGCAGTTAATACTCGATTTCCTTGCCTATATTTAGAGCAACACTAATATTCTGGGGCTGACCCTGTGTTGATGGTCTTTAGACTTCGCTCACTGTAAATGCAATGTAAAGCAGCACCTCTTCACCACCCTGCGGGTTCTGAACCAGCTAAAGCCATTTCTCATCAGGCTAAATCACCAGGCTGGTCTGAGCTGGGTGCTCAGCCAGGCCCAGGGGCAACAGAGGGTCCCTGTGACCCCTCATCCCTGGCTGTGGGAACTGCTCCTTGCCTGTGTGCAGGCTGCAGCTTTCCTGTGCCATCACTGGATCACTGAACTGGCATCACCTCCTTGTATCTACTCAGTGTTACCTTGCTGACCTCATGGGAATGCAGGAAGTTCAGGTGGGCTGAGGCAGAGCTAAAGCAGGGAAAGGAAGGGATGGGTTTCTCTTTCTGTCTTCCATCTATTCCTAAGGCTGTCACTGCAGGAAGGCCAGGTCCCTCTTAGGAGGATGATGCCAGGAGGCTCCAGACCATCTGTCTATGACTTGTGAAGGTTTGGACAGCACAAACTCAGCACCAAGGCCCTGTTCCCACACTGCTCTTCTGTTGGTCCTGGAGATGCTGCTGTGGTCTGTGGGCAGCCACAGGCAGCCCATGCCTGTAGCCATGGCCAGGCTGGTCACTGGGGTGTGAGCAGTGTGGGGCTGGGCAGCAGGCACTGAGGAGCACTCGCAGGGGCTTTGGCTGCTCTCAGATCCCTGCAGTGGCCGTGCCAAGCTCCAGAGCCCTGCATCCCACAGGGGGGGTTGGACCCACAAGCACAGTGTTAGTGCCCTGAGCACTGGACCATCCTTCCTCCACCTGATAGAGCCTTTGCTCTTGACTGTTACAACTGTTAGAACTTCACCTTGGCTTGAATGGGTGCAGCGAGAGGGCTGCTTTATCCTCCCAGCCCTGTTCATGTGGCTTTCCCTGCTGGAAGAGCCCCTCACCAGGCATTACATCCCAGTCAAAGGGAGCTTCCTAGCAGGAAGTTTCCATGTGTGGAAACCAAACCTGAAACATGGGACGTGTGGAAGCTGGTGAGTGAGTTGCTCTTTGGGACCGCTGCCTCCAGCCCAGTGCCTGTACCCTGCAGGCAGCTCCCAATTGGAAGCAGGCCTGAAGCATGCAGGCAGGCCCTGGGAGGATCAACCCTCTTGCTCCCCCCCTTTTTACAGGCCATCTTCAAACCACACGTCTCCACCTCAGCTTTTGCGTTGCAGATGTGTTTTTTCAAGCAGCTTGATGTTAGTGAGCTAGACCGTAGTGCCTTACTTAGGATTTAGCAAACACTTCCAAGGGTGAGTCCCAGGGCTGCTAGCCATTCCAACGTGGATGTTCCCCTCGTTAGATTGTCCTATGAAGAGCATTTTCTCCCTGATGATATTGCTGCTGTTGTGCTCGACTCCCCACACTATACAGAAACCTGCCTTGTTTACAGCTCCCAGCATCTCTCCTCGCAGTTACATTGACCTGGACCAGCATTCCCTCTAGAACAAGGTGGGAACAGCTCAAACCTGCATGTGCTGGGGGATGGAGGATGTTTAGGCTTCTCTTCCCAGGTGGGTCTATCCGGGCATCTCCTGCCGAGCTCTGCCAGGCTGAACTTCTCCCTCTGCTGTAGGTGTTTGCCATTAGGATGCACCGCTGGGAAAACTCAAGCTCAAGACAGCAGCACTGAGCTTGGAGCTCATTGCTCAGCTCAGGGCCAGGCTCCTTCCATCTCTTCCTGGCCACGTTGAGTCTGAGCATCCAGGGCAGTGTTGGGGGAGCCTCTCATGAGCCCCAGCCGGTGCCTGATTGTGTGAAACTGTTTACTTCTGACTATGCTGTTTACAAGAGGGATTGGGGGTGGGGGGGGGGAACAAGCCAAGCCTCAGGAGGATTGGGAAACGTGTTATCTGCACCAGCCTGCAGCAAGGCCGACACCATGGGCATCATGCAGGCATTGTGGGGGTCTTCCAGCCAGCCTTGGTCCTTGGGGAGGAGAGAGCAGAAGTGGCTCTGGCCTTGAGGGGTTAAATAAGCTCCCCCTTGTCCCCTTGCTGCTGTGTTTGAGGTTCAGCAGTGCTAGTGGCAGTTACCCCTGTGGTCTTCCTTTACTCCTCAGGACCCAGCTCCTTCACATATCGGGGGCTCTCAGAGCCTTTCTGGAGCAATAAGACTGAAATCAAGCATTGCCATCATTGTGGAAGTCCTCCGTTGTGTGCGTTGTCTGTCTCCTCCGTATGCAGTACTGAGTCTGGGTTTAAGCCTGCCAAGAGTGATGGGGCAGCTGCTTCAGGGTGCAAAGTGGGATATGCTTCCCTGCGCTTTCTGCAGATCGTGAGAGCAGGGAACCGTTGCTGCTTCCCTTCATCACCCCAGGCCCAAGCATCACACTGCAGCTGCCTGGGGGCGAGGGGGTTTCCTGGTCCCGTTTTGGTGATGCTGCTGCAGGATGGGTGTGCTTACGGGATTGAGAGTGTATTACCTGTTACCCTCCCATCCCATCAGCCATGCTCTGCAGAGGGGCAGCAGGTGGGAAGCGGAGCCCCTGCTCCTGTGCTGCTGCTTCATCAGTAAGGGAGGTGATGCTGGCGGTGGGGAGAGCAGCGCCTGCAGCTCCTCTGCTTACCTGGTACCAGCACATCCCGAACCGTTCCACCCCTCAGAGCAGGGCACTGCTGGAAGGGAAGCGCAGGAGCTGCTGTGACAAGTCCTGGTTCCCTGCAGCCTGCCCAAGTGCTTTTAACACGAGGGTGATGCCCAGGCTGTGGGAAGAGCCCACAGTGTCCCCATTCTGCGTGTCCCCTCCAGCAGCTGCCCTCAGCTTGTTCCTGCCAAAAACACCTTTGCAGTTGAGCTGCTTCCCTATGGAGGGATGTGCTGGAGCCCCGGAGGGAGCCCTGGGCCAGGGACACTGCCCCTGCTCCGGGCTCTCCCTGCAGCCTCTGGGCCAAGCTAGTGGGAGCCAAGGTTTAAACCCAGACTCCAACCTAAAGGTAATGATCTTAGTAAAGGAGTCTGTATTTCTCTTTTTGTTTTGCACAGAAGCTGGTGATTTAGGACCTAAGTGTGAACAACTTTATAGACATATTTTTTGTACTTGGTTTACTCGCATTGGTATGAGACGTTCTATTTAAGTTCTTCGAACACTGTGGATACCCTGATGTGTATGAGTGGCAGAGGCTTTGTAAGTTAAAGAGACGTTTGTGTGAATAAAAGCTATTTGATGGGGTTGAAAAGCCACACACAACTTGAACACGGGATTTGTGCGTTTGTTCCTCAGGCAGCATCATATTTGTAAGGAAGGGGAGTCCCTGAGCAGCGATGGATGCACCAGGGCTCTGAACTGGTACCGTGCTATTGAGCTAAGCCTGGGGCCGGCTAAACCTATCCTGGGCTATCCAGCCTGAACCCAGGGGGTTAGGGCACTAAACCAAGGCACGGTGGCTGGTGCCAACCAGAACGTGGCTCCCTGGCACGCGGCTCTGCTGCTGTTTATCCTCGCTGGGATTAGGATTAACGCTGCTCTCACTGCAGACACCAAGTAGGCCACAGTGATTAATGGCACAGGCAAGCTCAGCCTCCACCGGTGTGCTGCCCGTGGGAGCACCACCCCATCCTGCCCCTTCAGCAGCCCTATGGATTGGGAGCCAAAGCGATGAGCAGCCTCTTGCTCACCCCGCTCCGCAGGTGACTGCAAACCCAGCAGGGAAATGCCCTGCAGAGCTGCTGCTGTAGGAGCCCCAACTGCTCCCTTTGCACAGATCCCAGAACCAAGCCGCTCACAGCAGCTGGGAGCTCCCATAGCCCCGTTTCCAGCGGGAATCCCAGTGCCGTGGCTGACATCCACAATGGGAAGCGCACGGTGAGGATGAGCCGCATCCTGCAGCGAAGAGTTCCCCGTTGTGAGGGAGCAGCGGGCAGTGCTGTGCCGGGTGTCGAGGCCTCGGGGCTGACGTGGGGCTGGGGCTGTCCCTGCATGCAGGGCCTTGTGTAACAGCCCTGTGCTGCACCGGGGCACGCTCAGCAGCCAGCACCCTCCCGCTGCCCCAGCCCCGCGCCGCATCAGCATTGTGCTCCCTTAATCAGTGCTGACAGGCACCTGAAATGGGTGGTTTCAGCACAGTGGGGCCCCGTTGGGGTGGTTGGCCACAGCCAGTGTGATGCCAAGGGGCTGGAGCTGCCCTGTTCACCCACAGGCAGCGAATGGAGGGCAAACTGCGTTTGCAGTGCATCCGCAGCTTCCAGGTGAGTTATCTCAGGGCCGAAGGGCACCGGCTACGTGGCACCCACTGTGAGAGCAGCGCCGGGTACTCAGACATCTGCCCTGGTCCTGCCCAGAGCATCCTTCCTGCGGGCAGGGCTCCAGTGCCTTGGGACAATCTCTGATGTTGTCCCTATGTTGGTGACAAGTGCAGCTGCGGTGGCTGTGCAATGCTGCTGTCCCCCTCCGCCGCAGTCACCTCCGAACTCCCCAGCACCAAGGCTGCTGCTGCACCTCCCAGAAGGCTGGTTTTGCTTTCGGGACTTGTCCAGTTTAAGCTACATCAGTGGCAAGGCCCATTTTGCCACCTTCCAGGTCCATGGCATCGATGGCTTCGCTGCAGCCGGACACGTAACGTGCTCCCTGAGCTCCTACAGCCCCTCCGAATGCGGTGCAGCTGAAACCCAGCAGGAGCTGGGCTGGGAGCTGGCTCCTGTGCCACGTGTGCCGCAGGCGAGCAGCCGCTCGGGGCAGGCGACCTCGCAGCCCCCAAGAAGCTTTTACCATCCTCATTAGCAGCGGGGTTGGTGTCAGTCACCAGGAGGAACGCTTCGCTCCGGATTCGCTCCCCGGAGACGCGGTATTTCCTATGCAAAGAGGTTCTCTGAACGCCACAAAGATGCTTCGAGTACGTGATCGCTGCCAGAAGCACCCCAGCACCAGCCCTGTGCTCCGTGGGCGCCGGGAGGGCGCACGTGCTGCGGGAGGGCTGCACGTGGCTTTGCATGCATGGGGCGGGCAGGAAAACCCGACCATGAGGTCAGTCTGGTCCCAGACACCAGCTGGGCAAGGAGCATCCTCACCCCGGGGGGGTTTAGCATGAGGTGAGTGCTGCAGGCAGCTCCTTTGCTGTTCCTCTCCTTCCTTTCACGCACCATAGGAACGTTTCCAAGAGCCTCCTCTCAGCAGAGCTCTGACTTTGTGTTTCACAGCAAAGCACTGAAGTCAAAGCCATATTTCTTGTGAGGTCTCTTGAGCTCCTCAAGCAGCAGCCACTTAAGCAGCCCTGGCTGGAGCACAGCGAGGCACCAGCTGCTTGAGCTGCGAGGGGGGAGCCGGGCCTGGTGGGTCGGGACAGGACATTCATCTGCCTCATCTCTGCATTGATGAAGAGCTCTGGTTTACCCGTGTCAGGCTCCAGCAAAGCAGAGGATGAGCACTAAAGCTGCGCTTGAGCCCACACACTCCATTTAGCCAGGAGATGACTCAGATGAGGCTCTTTGTGCGGGTGGAGGTGATGATGAAGTGCGAGGGTATGGAAGGGAGTGGGGGCTCTGCTCTCCCCACCAGCCACCGGGGAGGATGGGCCCTGCTCTGCTGCAGGACAGTCCTGGGGGTCCTCATGCACTGGAGACGGCTGTGGGTGGCATCAAGCCATCACTTACCGAATACATTTTATCCCATTGTACATCACATCCCAACTCAGACAGCAGCAGTGCAGCCACCACTGTGTGTGGGATGGCTGTGGACACCCCATCCTTCCTCCTGCAGGAAACACAGGCAGCTCCAGGGATGCATCTCCAGGGATGCAGCTTCAAGGATGCATCTCCAGGGATGCAGCTTCAAGGATGCAGGTCCAGGAATGCATCTCCAGGGATGCAGCTTCAAGGATGCAGCTCCAGGGATGGATCTCCAGGGATGCAGCTTCAAGGATGCAGCTCCAGGGATGGATCTCCAGGGATGCAGCTTCAAGGATGCATCTTCAGGGATACAGCTCCAGGGATGCCACTCCAGGGTTGCATTCCTTCCTGGCATCCCAGGGCTGTATTCAGGTAAGCAACATCCTCCAAACCACCTCCCACTTCCACCCAAGGCTTCAGGAAAGAAAGATGCCCAGGTCAGAAAGCCCAATACATGTTCTGCCTGCTGTCTGCCCCGAATGCCCCTATGCACAAGGCACCCACCCTGCACACCATGCCCCTGCCTCTCCTCACAGCAGCGCCGCACATGGCAGGGGCAGCAGCTGCCCCCAGAGCCACCCAGGGCAGCCTCAGCTCAGGACCAAAAGCCACTTCCATTCTCCCGCTCCTTAATGGCCTCAGCTCCTCTGGGGACTTGGCGCTTGTGAAGCCAGTTTCACCCATGCCATGAACACCTGCAGCTTTTAAGCCTTTTGTAAGAAAAAACACCTTTATAATGTGATCTCTCCCACTGTATCTCACCCATAGCAGCTCCGGCAGCATAAAAGGAAGGAGACCCAGGTCAACCCCTTCACTTGCTGAAGCACCAGCCCCGAGGTGCAAAGTCATCCCCTGGGAACCAGCCCCGCGACACTCCTGTCTGTGGAACAGCATCTGCAAGGAAGGACCCTGCACCTCCAGCAGGACCCAGCTTTGGTGTGAAACGGTGCTCGGTTCAGGGCTGCAGCGGGCCAGGTCTTGGAGAGCCAAAGCATTAAAACCCCATGAAAATGATGGTGAGCGTTAGAAGAGTCTCGTTTCACACCAGTGGGAGACCAGAAAGGGTCACTCCTCATCACCCATGTTCGAACACCGAAGCTCATGGGTGGCACCAGGGATCCTTCAGAACCCCACATCAAAACCTCCTGTTTTTCTTCTTTAAGACATGTAATAATTAAAACCACAGCTCTACATGCTGGATTTAATGAGATCCTCCCCTTCTGGCAGGCCCACCCAAGCCAAAACTGAGCTTACAACAGGTGGACAGCGACCCTTCGGAAGAAGGGATGCTGAAAGCGCCTCTGTTGTACTTGCGGGGCGAGCGGAGAAGGGACACAGGGCTTGGGACTGTGTGTTGCTGGGAAGCATGAAGACACCCGGGGAAGGAAGGGAACACTCTCAGCCTTCTGGCCTAAATTATCTGCTAACACAAATAATCAAGTTCCAGGGACCACACTGCTCTGGCGCCACTCAAACAAGGGGGGGGCCGGGCCCAGCGCTGCGCAGCGAGCAGGTGGCAGCCGCAGCCTGACCCGTGCAGCAGATTCCAGTGCGATGCAGAGTCCCGATGCTCTCCGAGGAAGCCCGCGCCGCCTCCAGGATCGTGGGAAGTTTTTAATGGCTCGCTCAAGGCGAGGCCTCCGAGATGTTTATATTAATGCTTACATGTTGGAGAGCCGCTCCGTTGGGCTCAGCTGGAAACCCGTCCAAGCAGCTGAGAAACATCTGGCTGCTAACCTTGGACAACGGCTGATCTGGTAGCCCAGGGATTTAAGAGGTCTCTTTGGAGGGACAGGAGTTTGGCAGACAGCTCACTGAGATCCCTGCTCTCCTACGGCTGCTTCCCAAGTCCCGCTGACCGCACAGGGATGACGCACGCAGCCCATGCACCCCCCAACCCCATTTGTTGCAGCATCCCAGCCTCAGGGATCACAGAAGAGCTGTAATTAAGGTATTACTCCTGATTTCCAGGGACACTGAAGGTGTGTGACTCTGTGTGCTCCCCTGGAGGCAGCTGTTTGCCAGCACACAGAACACCAATCTCTCCATAACCCCGTCCTATGCTGTGTGCGTGCAGGAGCAGCGCCACCGGCCCTCCAGCCTCTGCTCCGGCTTCCCTCCACCTGCACTTAGCACCAAGCAACCACAAAACTGCCCCCAAAAGCCCCCACCAAGAGGCAAACAAAAATCCTGTTCTCCATATATAAGGAGACTGCTACCAGGCCAATTATTAACATGGTTTTAAAGCAGCTCTATAGGAGGAGCAAGTAGAATGGAAAATGGACTTACTTCTGATGGAGATGACTCAAGATCTTGCTTCCCTTTTCTTTCCCAAACTCCTGTGCTTTTTTTGTTTGTTTTGGGTTTTTTCCCAAAAGAAACTTCAGCTTTGGCTACCCTAAAACATTCTTCGGTGAGTGAAGAGCTGATGAAATAAGCCAAAGTAAAAGAACACATGTGGAGCAATAGCGAGGGAGCAGGGACTTGCAGACTGACCATTTGACATTTATTTTCCCCTCCTATTACCCATTAAGGTACCACAGGGCTTTCTAGACATGTCAGGACAAAGCCACCACCAACCTGGCTCAAGAGGCAGAAAATCAGGACAGGACCCACATTTCTGGAAACCCTCTGTAGGCTTTATTTAAAAGGAGATAAGGATGAAAAGGCGACAAGGTGCTTGACAGATATAAGATGATGAGAATTTAGCTTATCTCCTTATCTTCCACGATGTCTTCTGCTTTTCTGTTACAACAAAGTGGGTGTGACATTGGGGGAAATGTAAAGGCACAACCACCAAGGACGTAGCACCAAGAAGGGAGAGGACTGGGAAGAAGATGCTCAATAAGGGCTAAAAAGGTCTGTCCCAGCAGAAACCGAGCGTGTTGCCTCTGGTCCGACAAAGCACTTAAGCATGTGCCTAACTTAAGTTTTACTTCACTGGGGCTCTTCACAGGCTTAAGTTAAGCACATTCATCAGCAATCTGCCACAGACTGGACAAAGAAGCAGCGATTAAAGGACCTGAATCTTGGTCAACAGCAAGGTTAGAGTGCTTTAGAAAGCACCCTAGCCAAAAATTAATGCAATATGGCAATCTCCACTGACTTAGGAACACTCAAAGCCATCAGGAAAAGCTTCTTAAATATAACACACAACAAAGTTTAGATATTAATAGTACCACTATCACATAGAATCATAGAATAGTTAAGGTTGGAAAGGACCTTAAGCTCATACAGTTCCAACCCCCTGCCATGGGCAGGGACACCTCCCACTAAACCATGTCACCCAAGGCTCTGTCCAACCTGGCCTT
>JAOEHX010018694.1:0-14051 GCA_025448015.1 Bolborhynchus lineola | reverse complement strand
TGCCTGGTCTCCAGTTAACTCATCTCCTGTGCCATTCTGCTTGTGGTTCTACAGGTACATTCATGACTTTTTTTCCTGTACCTTGAAAGAAAAGTGCATTTGTAGAAGGTAGCAGCTTATGAACTTAAGCTCCTCACAGGGTTTTCCAGCCCATTTCAGGTGTGACATTTACACTTAGTTTTAACAGTGAATTGCTATTGATCAGGAAGGGTTTTCAGCTTTCCCAAAGTGAAAAGAACACTGTATCAGTACATTTTTACCTCTGTATTCTAGGGTATTACATACAGACATATAAACTGACTGCAAACTGTAAAAAGAAGCTTAACAGAAAAATATAAGCAGTATATTTTAATTCCTTTTCTAGCAAGACAGCAAGTTCGCTAGTTGGTTAGGATTTTTATTGGCATTTCTCTACTGGCTTAGAATTTATTTCATGTCATCTGACTAAAATACATGCAGGCAATACTTTGTGCTTGTAAAGATGAAACAATATTTTAAACTTACGATCTTTTTTTCTTGTTTTCCTACAAACAAAGTAGATTTTTTTTTATTTCTGATTTATTTTCACAGAAAATGCTGAAAACCAATTTATTTCTGATTGTACTGACTTCTGCATGCACATGAGGACACTGAAGTAAAGCTGAGTATTTTCAATTTAGTATATTGACAAATTGGTACTGTTCTAATTAGCATATTGCACATGGAAATCCAGACATCCATAAACCCTATAATCAACAGTGAAATTATTGAACAAAATTGGCAATTAAATTCTTTGAAATTACTTTAATAGCCTTTTTCCCAACAGCTTAACCTTAACCATTCTATAATTCTATTTATTAGAAAGATGGATTGTCACAGCCTTAAGGTGAATAGAGAACCATATTTTCCCCAAGACAAATCTTCCTTATGGGGGCAATGGGGGTGTTTCCTTGTTACTATTTTCCAGCAAAGAATGGATAGCAAAAGAAAGTCCAGTTTTAAGACTGGCCTCATCAGCCAGTAAGAAAATGAGCTGTGATATTCTAAATAACAATTTACCTTCAAGTGGCAGAGGCTTGGTTGGCCTCTTCCTCTTGGTGCACTGTGTCATTACTGACTCCAGTTCATCCCTACTAGGCACTAAAGATTAGATTTTGACTCCTCATCTTTCAATCAGATTTCAGGTGGCTGTATTTGTTTTGTGTCATACCCAGATAAGATCCACAATGTACTAAGAGCTTCTGGTTATTCATGCTACCTCTTAATATCAAAGTCAAGGGCACTAAAACCTGGATATGTTTTGACATAGAAGAAACGTAGTGCTACAGTATAAATACTTGTCAGGATTCTTTGTTACTCCTCATGTGCGTCATCCTTTATGGCCACTGATTATTCTTGGCCAGATGGAAGTGTAATGGTCACAACTGTATGTCACGAGCCAACGCATCCTACCTAATAATTACTATCCGAAGCTCAGTTTGAACAAGACCATGTCTTTTAAAAAAAGTACCTGATCTTGATTTAAAGATGGCAAACAGTATAAAAACCCTGTTCCCTTCTCTTTGCTCATTGTTGCAGTTCACAGTGACCTATACTGTTTTAAAATATATGTTGTGAGCAGGATTTTTCTCTGTCAGTTCTGGACACCTACGCCTGAGATAGACTCTTTTTATAGACAGTGGAAAAACATAGGCATTGCCAAAGCACAGTTCAGCTGACCTATTTTAGAACAGCTGAAGAGTGACCTACACAAGACATTTCTCATTCTCCTGTTGACCAAAAGGAGCTGTACTTCAGGTATATGCTTTTAAACTCAGTGTATTTACTGGAGATACATTGTCTCTATACCTGAACTCCAAGACACATAGCCTCAAGTATATTTCTGCACTGTGAAAATCTACATTTGGAAAGGTGAACCCCACTTACCTTTATCTGGACCATAATTTTATCCAAAGAAAAATATTTTTGTTTCAGACCACAACCAGCTTATGTTCTCATGCTCTTTCCAATGAACTAAATCAAATGAATTTCTAAATGTCCCAACATAATGCAGATTTCCAAGCCTTGAAGTCACTCTGTCATTATTTTATGAAGTCCTCTCCAGATTTTCAGCATTCTGGGGAATAATGAACAGCGGTATGCGATGGTGCTTTGCAAGCAATCCCAGCCATGTTGTGCATTTAAGTACAGAGGCACTAGGAATGGCCCTAGAGGGACATGCAGGCACCTAACTGGTGCTGTGCTACAGCTAATTAGTCAGGTGACCCAGCCACTTAGTTCAGGAAAATAGTCTTACTGGTATCACCATATTCATTCACAAGTGACTTTGTTATCTCTGCATTGCCTTGCATTGTACATCTGTCTTAGACATGAGTACAGTTGGATTTATAAAAATGTTATTCTGATTTAGATGTTTATCACTAAGAACTAGGAATGAATTTGGCTTAATATACTAAGTGATGAAAAACAGCAAAATGACTACAGGGAAACAAAATACCAAATAATTAATAAACATTGTAGTGGATATAGTTCAATTTGGAGTATTCCTTAAGTATCTAGCAGGGGAAGACAGATTACTAGCTGTGGTCCAAATATTACCTATATTCATATTACCTGGAATACATTTTATGTAGCAAAACTTCCAAATAACTAAACTTTCAAACCTATCAGTATCAACAAAATTGTTCACAAGTACACAGTCTGTGTTTATGCAGCAGCTGGTATTTCAGCCCTGTATGATAATTGCTTATTTGCCTTGAGCAAAATGAATCACACACGCAATTAAGGTTCACCATAATGTTAAGGTAAATGTGTACTGTTTCAAAGGGTATGTTTTATATATATATTGCTCTTAGCATCAGAGCGAGCAAATTCACATCCTGGTAAGCTTGATGACTAGGGAATTTGCGCCTCTCCAAACAGTGTGCATGCCACTAGCAGATGAAATTACATGTCGGGTTGCAGCTGCTGCTTAATTAGTAGGATGATAAATCTCAGGGGGATGTTTGCACTCTGTATGATGAAACAGCAGAGGTTGTGTGGTGGTGGTTACAAGGGGAAGTTGGGCCAGTAGTCAGTAGTTAAATCACCACTGTCTTCTCCAGCTGCCCCTGATGCTTCATTACTGATGCCTGATCTGGAGCCTTACAAAACGTACTGGAGAGCCAAGGGGAAAAAAGGAATATCTGCTGTAGTTTGAAGCAGCTCTTTCTGAGAACTGTTTCTAAAGGACTGGCAGGATCGGAATAGCAAGATTCTATTTTCTTTTTTCCCCCCTAAGCTCAACACAACTTTCCTTTACATAGTTATTCCATTGTGCAACTGAGAGAGAAATGAGTGCTCAAGATCTCCTACCAGAATTAGCTCAAACTCAGTGAGTACTTAGTCTCATCCCGAAGGAGCTTGACAGCTACAGGAAAACACCCAGAAGTGTTTCACTGCAACATTTATACTTGTCTATCAGTATTTCTTCTAATTCATATCTTTTGTTATGCATTAATCATATGGGGGTTTCCTTGCCTTATTTCTTTGGAAACCCTATTACCTACACAATCAGTTCCCTCCTTTTTAACATTTCCAGATCAGACATTCAGTCATTGGACAGGATTTTCTTTCTGTCTCTGTAGAATGAGTGGCATTTCCTTGTGAAGAAAATTTGCCTCACTATAATGAGAATGCCCTTGTCAGCACAATTCATTCTTAAGGAATATCTGAAACAAGAAGGCACAGAGAGACACAGCTGAACTTTGTAGCAGGCTGAAAGCCTAATAATTAGTGGTCCCTGTATTCAGTCATTTCTCAGGAAACATTGCACAGTAAGAAATCAGTCTAGCCTTATTGTCTGGATGAGTTTCAATTGAAAAAACAATTTAGGGTGGGGCTTAAATGTTTTCAGAGAGGACCTTAACTAGTAGCTTTATTGTTTCATGCTTGATACCTGAAATTCTTTAGGAAAACAACTCGGATAAGTAGAATTTTTGTGTTTTGAGAAGTCATCAAGGCCAAAAAATGGACTCTGCACCATAGATTTTTTTTCCTATTATCTCTAATTGAATGTTTTTTCTTTTTATTTTGTGACCTCCAGCTTCTTCAAGGTCAAAGATAGATAAACTCTTTGTCAATGTGTAATTAGTGCAAATGTGGCTGAAAGCTAGAGTTAACACACATGCAATTACTTTTCTCAAAGATACAACACAATACAGGCTTATTCTTTTTCTCCAGCCATCAGCAATAAAGAAATATGTTACACTGGCAGAAGCAATCACTCATTTTTATATCTGCAGAGCAGGGAGACAACATAGTACATAGCATCATACACATGTCCTCCTGCTGAGGATAAACCTGGCATGCTCCCATGCAAATGGGATACGAATGTTACGCTGATAGGGTAGCCCTTTTCAGAGGTTAAGTAATCTGGAGATGGAGGGAGAGCTGAGTGAGCAGTTTAGAAGTCATATTTTATTCTGACAAACAGCAGCTCTCCATTCCTGGTACCCTGCACCCCAGCTGGGGTAAGAGGCAACTTGTATCGCAGATATGAACTGGGGACAGAGTCCCTCTATTGCTCTGCTTTCTCCACAGAAGAGGAAGGAGCAATACAAAATGAGCAAAACAAGAGGTCTGTTGCCAGGACAGCTTGGCTTTTCTATCCACATAGTAACTACATGGAGCCAAAGTTCTATGTCATTATTGTCATCAGATGATGATATCATCAGCCTGACCCTGTATTTTGGCAAACCACAGAAAGCTCTAAGAGAAGTACCAATTTTCACTCATGTCCTTGCATCGGAATGTAAGCCAAACCATGAGCAGCACATGGGGTCTGACTGGGAGATTGTTTGACACAAATGCAAATGACTCAGATTTTTCACCATAGTATTTGCCTGGGCAATGAATACATAAAGATGAGGAGAAGGACCTTATTTTCATGTCATTTGAAAATGACCTTTTTCATATTAACAAATTAAAGAATCAATATCCTTTTCCTCAAAGCTATGCAACACCCAAACCAGAATTTAAACCAGCATAGCAAGCTGGCCGTAGCAATTTTACTTGTCCTCTGTAGTGTCTGTGGACATTTTGACTGAGAGAGAATTAAACTAACAACTTACAGATCACAAGTGATTTTTAAAACTCTTATGTTGTTGATAAAACTGGTGTTTCCTTGACTCTAGGGCAACTGGGGGACGCCATGGAGCTGATGATAGCTGCCACTGAAAATGAGTGAATGACAAATCCATGAGACAAGCTGAAGTAATGCCAGACAGCTGCAAGGGATCACTTCATGAATAATGTAATTTCATCCCTCTGCACACAGAGTTAAATGCTTCTAATTGTTACTGCACAGATGGGACCAAGATCCTCTGTGATTGGTTTGCTGCTCCCTGGAGAAGCAGAGCTCATTAGAGAGGGATGTAAGCCTAATAATAAAAAAAAATTAGAAATTGATGGCCATTAAAAGAAAATATGCTTTTTTTTCTTTCCCTATATTGTAATCTCCCGAATGATGGGTTTGGTAGCAAAAAAATTAAGGTAATGAAGAAACATTTACCAAAAATGTGCTGCAGTATTTCTAAGGAAACAGCAGGTGCTGCTGAATTTTAATGTATTCCTTCTATTTTACTGCTAACATTGACAGTCATTAGCAACATAAATAACAGCAGATTCTGTTTTGTGGACCAGTCTCTTGCTAGTGTTCATTTTAAAAAGAGTAGAACAAAATATTCTCCATAGAAAGAGGAAATGCATGTACTTCGTATTCAAATGTAAATACATAAACACACCCTCATTCATACATGGTTGGTTGTGGGTTTTTTAGGGAATGATTTTGCACTGTAAGAGAAAATCAGACTGGATAGCTCTAACACCTCTGCCCTCTCTGGCCTCTGATTTTAGACTGCATTTAGAAGGCATATCTTCCTATGTACCATCTCTTGAGGAAAAAGTATTATGAGACATATTGTACAGCACAGATTGACATACTAAGCAAGTTTGTTGAAACAAAATTATTTAAGTTCTATAGAGAAAATAAGTGCATAAGATAGCTCTGTCAATATGTCTATCCCTATCAGTACAAGTAGAATTACACAGAGTAGTTAAACTAGAAAATCAGACAGTGAATATTAGGTCATTTACTGAAGTCAAGAAAGCAATTTTGTTTGTTCCACTGATAAATCATGGATATACTTCCTCCCAGTTAACTGAAGTCCATTATAAAAAAGAGGACAAATATGATTCCATGGTAGCATGCAATGATGTACCTCTAAACAGTGTTTCTACTTGAAACCAAGGTTGTTCCCCTTGATTACTGCCTGTTATTAGCATGCTAGCGGGTGCAAGAATTTATCCCAAAGCCTCCAAGGATATTTCAGCACAAGTTGAAATGAAGAAGTGCGAACACTGTTAGCCATGTGACATAAATGAGTGTCTGTAGTGTGACTCTTATGGGT
Source organism: Bolborhynchus lineola (assembly GCA_025448015.1). Classification (NCBI taxonomy): domain Eukaryota; kingdom Metazoa; phylum Chordata; class Aves; order Psittaciformes; family Psittacidae; genus Bolborhynchus; species Bolborhynchus lineola. Next base: position 7,623 of record JAOEHX010018694.1, on the reverse strand, counting down.
ACAGACACGCATTTTGAGGTTCTCATGGAGGTGCTCTCAAGACCCTGAGATCTATTTTAGACTGCTTTGCTCTGTCTGGTTTCATGTAGAAAGTGGAGAAAGCCAGCACTTGTGCAACAATCATTCACTCAGCTAATCCAGACCATGTTTGATGGAGGTCCTGAACCTGGCAAGTCTCCTCTGGGTTTCAAAATAAAAGTTTTTGAGCATCGCTACATGCAGATGAAAGGGTAATGCTTCTTCATGTGACAGTCTTTCCACCTGCCTTCTGGGTGCCACTTCAAAACCAGTATTTTCCTGCTGTCTGAGAACATCTTTGGTGGAAAGCTGGAGTGCAAAGCACCATGCCACTGGACTGTCTCAAGCATGACAAAAGACTATCATTTTCTTTAAAGCAGCTACATTCTCCTGGACTCACATCTGTCTAAGCTTCTATAAACGTGCATTTAAGCATTTTGTAAGCACATATTTACTCAATGGACCACAAGATCAGAAGTCATCCAGGTCTAGCCTTTGACTATGAATGTAAAAATTGATTAAACATAGACCTTTCTCACATGGATCTTTGCTCAGGTAAAGGAATAACTATCAACAGTGACAGCTAAACCACAGATAGAGTCCTAACAAACTTATTTGTGATTTTCTGAGTTCTTCAATTTAAAATGAAACTCGGATTCTCATGATAGTAGCAGTGTTGTGAATCTGGAGCAGTTCAGACCCCTACCAGGCTAGCACCACCAGGACCTGTATTTGCCTTGCTGTCCCTGCCCTGACAGGAAATGCATGAAATGGCCTACAGAGCAGAGAATAAGGTCTTTTAGGACAGTCCAATAAATTTGACCTTTATCATATCCAAACCTCCAGTACTTCTCAAAGGCCCTGGTTTTTACATCCACCAAAGTTGCTAATTTGGCCTGTTATGGAAAAATAAACACCCAGAGCCAAATGTAATCCAGATGTGATCACTGTCCGTATTCAGGATCTCTCTCCTATGCATGACACTTGTCTGCAGGGATCCAGATAACAACTCTTTGATTAGTTTTTTCTTATGAAAGAATTATTTCAAGAGAACCTGCCAGTGATGTTTGGCTGGTGTGATTAAATAGTATCCCCTAGAATTACTTTCTGCTTGGTTTCAAGAGAAAGCACAACACAAAACGTTTGGCTTCAATTGAGAAAAAATGAGAGAGTTGAAATAAAACATATTTACGTAAACCCCTTGGGAAGCCACGAGCCTTCATAAATTCTTGGTGTCAATAAACTTCAGAAACAAAAGAATGTAGCACATTCTCTTAAATGCATTGAGAGAAATTTCTTCTTTTATTAAAAAGGCTGAGTATCTCCTAAGTTACGCATACCAAAGCCTCAAGAGAAATGCACCAGGATGTTTCAAGCTAGCCTGCAAAAGACAAGAAGACAGAACACTGCAAGCCCTTACAGCACCAACTACCAGAGGAGAACTCAAAAATCTACCAGCAAATGTTAGAAAAGAGAAAGGAAGCTTCATGTAGACCCAACTGAAATTATCCACTTTACGACATTCAGGGGAGAACACACTAAGGAGCTACAGATTAATATTTATTTTTCACATCAGCAGCACTGCAAAATTAGAAGGCTATTATTAATCAATCTTTGAAGGACATTCATACAGTCTTCTGGTAATAATGCAGCCAAAGGAGTGCAAAGTTCTTCCAAAGCTAAGTGCTACCATGTTTAAAATTGCTTAAAATGCTCTTTGTTATGATGGTGGCTCATCTCTCCTTCCAGTCTAAGACAGAATGAAGAAATCAAGAAAGTAAGGAGAACATTTTAGAATTATTTGGTTTCCTTTATGAAGAAAATAATGCAATCCCAAATGGAGGAAGAGACTGGGGTGGAGGTAGGGGAGGGAGTGACTGTATTTAGGCTCCATAAACAAAGCAAAATCTCAGTTCTTCATGCTTCCTTATTTTCAGTATTCGTATTTTTAGGATAGAAAATTCTAGGGTTGTGCCCTTCTTCTATGCAGAGCATATTAACAGAGCCCTCAGATCTGCTCTTTTGAGTTTTAACTGAACTCAGTTTTACCATCAGACATAACCCTAAAATTCAAGGGCAGGGCTTTTTTCCCCATTTTATAATCTCAAATGAAAACATACAAATGGAAAAGGGCAAGAAAAAATTAAAACAACTGTGAAACACTGGTAGAGAAGGAGCCAGTACAGCAAAAACTCATCCAAGACACTGCCTCCAATTTATGTTTATCTCGATTATAATAATATTTACTTCTGTAACTGTTCTTCCTTCAGGCTCTGGCTGTACAGCTGATTCATTTGAGCTCAAGGTTCACTGAGGATTAAGCAGACCTAGATAATAAGAAAGAAAGATAAATGGAGCCTAATGGTAAGTTGGAGACGATACATGTTGAAAACGGCTGCTGCTGTCTCTGCCTACTTTCTTGCAGTCTCCTCTGGGGAGGCATGCCACCCAGCCAAGGCTATCATATATGAGGTATAAAGATGTGACAGCATAATAAATTTCCCTTTCATCAAAGCAGGACTGTTAGTCCAGGATAAGCTCTGCCAAGGAAACCTGCTGCCACTTGCCTAAACTCCTTTGCCTTGTATTCCAGGCCATTAGCAAGGGCTTTTCTGTGTGCAGCATTGATGACTTTATTCAGCTTCTGCTGCATGTGAGAAATGTTTCCTGAAGACAACAAAGGGTAAGTGCAGAAACAAAAAGGCTTGCAGAGAGCTGCACAACACTTGGCGGGGTATTACACAGCTGACACTGAAGCAAGAGGCATTGGAGATTTATGAAAACCCTCAGTCTTGATCTCATTTAAAGAGAGCCTTTGCAAAAGCCCAGTGAAGGAATCAGGAGGTTTTCTATTATCTTTAGAGTGCTGTATCAGTTTCTCCAGAGGGTTTAGATGAATGCAGGTGAAAGAGGCAGTTAAAAACATCCTTTCCTACATAATAGTAAAGTCAGTGCAAGCAAAGGCCATCACCTTGATCTGATGTGCACAACAAGGTAATGTAAAAAGGATGAGCTGACTTGTCATAGATCAGCAGCTGAAAGAGCATAGCACTAATTTCAACTTTAACTTGTTTCTTTAATCATGTTTCCAGGTTAGGGATTGCCCCTTAATAAAAGTGACAACAAAAAATCTTTACAGGCTTTGAAGAAAACAGAGTTCTTTAACCTGAAGAATTTATTTCCCAAATCTACCTCTATCTTAGGGAGACAAAGTCTCCTGGCTTCCTCCATCTTAACATGATCCTCTCTGGGGGCAATTCAAAACAATTAAAGCTCAGCTCTGATCTGCTGTTGACTGTAACAGGTATTCAGGAGGTCTGCTTTTGAAAACATCCACCTCAAACCTCATCTTGCTGGAATATTGAAATGGAAGGGATGAACAGAAAATTTTGCCTCATTAGGGTCCCAAATAGGTTTTCTTATTCTTAGTAGGGGGAAAGGGTGGGAGAAGAAATAAAAAACAGATCAAAAACTCACAGAATTAGAGGCATTATATGCAGTGCTTGTCTACCTACTTCAGGGGATTATCCTTTCCTTCAGAAGCAATATGCATTCAAATCAGCTGTAACCAGATTACTCTTCTTAAAGATTTGTATCACAGCTACACCTGGAGGCTCCATTTGTGATTATAATTGATGTAGGCACTGTAAAATTAAAGCATAAATAAACTTTGGCAAAAAAAAAAGAAAAGGTTTATTGTTTAAACAGACAAACCAGACAAAGGGAAAGAGAAGAAACAAAGACAAAGAGGGCAAGGTTGCACCACAGGCCAGTGAAGAGGAAAGAAATGCCAGCTCATTGCCTTGTCTGTAGACTGTATACTGCCTCTCTCAATGAAACACAGAATGAACGACTGTTGGCAAGAATGCTCCCAAGAAATGTTGTATCAAATAAATTACTATTTGTCCTAGAGCATTGTCATGAAGGCTGAAGGGTATTGGAATTCAGGTTTGGGAGACAGAGTAAGGGTAATATAGAAGTCCTTCATCCATGTGACTCAGAAAATCAATTTCAAATGATTGTACTTTCATAGTGAAGGAAGCTGGAAAAAAAGTAGTCCAAAGATAAGGTAGCCACACTGGGAAATAGGAAACAAAAAAGGAAGGAAGAGCAGAAGGAGCCAGAGAAACTATCAATCCCAGCTTATTGCAAGTGTGATAGTACACAAACTTGCACGGCAGCAAGAGCTTTGTTTTTCAAATCCTTTTATTTGCAAACTGTTGAGAAATGGCTAATTCTCAACAGTATTCTTAACATCCTTCCCTCCCTGTCCAAATGAAAATGAGTGGGAACTGGGCTCCTAACTCAGCCTTAAAATTTTACCCAGATATGAACCGAGCCAGCAGGCTGATGCATCATTCAGGTCAGCAAGTCTTTTTGCAGGGAAAATTGGATGTCAGTAAGTCATAGATTTCAAGATACACTGGTTTAAAATTAGGTATTAGTCTTAGAAACTGGAAAAACTCTTTCTGAATAAGCAATGGGTGTCACTGTATAAATAGCCAAAGCCTTTTGAAGATGCAGGAATGTGAATAGAGAAGATAAGAGTAATTAACTTATGTCAAATCTGTAATGGCATTCAGATGAATATTAGCTTCAACCTTACAGCATTCAAATATTCATCCAGATAAGTCAGTTAATGGTTGATTTAGGGAAATAACAATTAGAAGATGAGAGTAAGAGCAATAAAGGCAGCAGACATGAGAGAGCACATGAATGAAGGGAACACATTCATCCACAGGCAAGGAAGAAAAGCAGTTGAATAAGAACACTTGGACAGCCAAGTAATATAAAGCAGGGAACAGACACAAGGAAAGGAAATTCTGGATAATAAGCCTAAGCAAAATATGTGTTATGAAGAAACAGAAAGCATTTGAGATATTCATGTGAAGGGGCATGTCAGAGTAATTGTCTATCATTACGTACAGTAATATCTTCCCTGAAGAAAAGACTAAGTCAACACAGATAAAAAATAAGAATGTAGCAGCTGGCTCTGATCATACCTGACAAAGAAGTGGTTATAAAGTAAATTAAAAATTCCTTACTAGTAAATTATATAGCCTACTCAATTACACAGAGAAATACCAAATGTTAAGTAAGAGTCATCACAAAATGCATTTCTCAAGTAGATATGCAATTTGGCATCAGCTTGTTTAAGAAAATACAGAGTTTGGGCAAAATAAACAGACAAATACTTAATTATGCTGCAACAAGTGAATCCATTGGGACATGCTGTCCCATCAGCAGTGGTTAGGGATGTAAAACATGTAAATCCCATTATCATACAACTGCCCCCACCTTCATTGTTCAACTCTTAAACTCTTTGTTGTCTTGCTTGCAGCTACCACCCTCTCACACCTTGTTTATATCAAACTTACTGAGACCTGATTCCCTACTACCTTGCCATGAGACAGTACCTTCTTGTCAAATCAGACATCAAAGTAGCATGGTACCTGGTTCCCAGAAGGAATAAATACCCCTAAACCAGTTGGCTTTCCATAGGAGAAAGTGATGCTTTCCATGCACAGGTGAAAAGGTGCACTTCTTTCCACTGACCCACCTGCCTGAACTATGTTGGCACCATCCAGCTAATTGACAAACTCAAACTTGATCTCACAAACTATATAACATTGATTATATTATGAGAAATTATTGCAAATAGGAAGTTCCCTGCTGAGGTATCCATGCTAAATAATACTGAAAGCTCTTCATCTCTAGTGGAGCAGCAAGAAAACATGTGAAAACATACTAACATCCACTACCAAATGCCAGCGGTCCACCAGCAGCACCAACATGTGTAACTTGCACATGCAGATATCTGAACTGTCACAAGACCCAGAGCACTATGGAGTGTCCATCCATTCAGCAGTACTGAACTGTGACCCAAATGCTAAAAAAATATCTCAGTCTTGATATAATGGGGGCCATTTAGATTTTATTAAAGCTAGTATACTTACTATGCCTAAAAATGGCAATCTGTACAAATAGCTGTTGAGTAGCTAATAGAATTTCATGCTAATAATAATATCACCAGAAAGAGAGTTCTGGCAACTATTAATCGATACTGATGTGATCAACAAGCCACTTTGCATTGCTCATGCAGGAAGATCAGCTATTCTGTACAGCAGCAGCTGCAACAGGAGTCTAGACATTCATTCAGAAATATTGCTTTGTCTCAGAGCTAACAGCCAATCAGAAAAAATTTGCAAATCCCAAATTACTGAAAATAAATAAATAACAAACAATGACACAGATTTATCCTAAGCAGAGGTAGCTGAAAGGCAACTCAGATATTGAAGAACATCTACCGAAACAGGTGGTTTGAGAATCCTTCTCATAGACAGTTGATGACAAAATGATAATCAAGGATCTGACATTTCTTATTGTACACACCAAACATCCAGATACTCTTCTCTTTAGTTTGCTTTCAAGTGATGTTCGCAATACCTTTTTCACTTGGTTTAAGTAAATGACTACAATGGAAAAACTAACTGCAAGTGGTATGAGTTTGGTGCCAACTCTTACGCTTACATTCACACACCATCAGTTAAAATATCAGTACATCAATCATCTAAAAAGAAATTCTTGGGCTTTATGACACATTCCAGTTACCTCCCTATGAATACAAAATCAGTACTTAAATGGCTCATCTCAAAAAAGCAATAAAATCTATAGGTAGCACTAGAAATAGGGTTGATGAACAGTTTTTTACACATGATAAGTTACTCAATGTGTACATAAAACATGCAATATGTGCTATGTCAATTTTTTTAAACCAGCCAGAAATTAGAAACTTTGCTGAAGAATATATTTTTCCAGGTCACCATTATCATTATTTATTAGAGCTATTGAAATCTGATAGCAGCTACAAAATATGATCATTTTTCATTATTTCAGAAATGTTATATAAAGTATCTATTAATATTATGTAACCATTTTAATGGTGCAATGTGATTGGAAAAAACAGCTGAAAGCCAGATAATGAGTATTTCATGTCTTAAATAATTAAGAAATCTCAGTAGTAGACAAATAACCAGCTTTTCATTGCAGGTGTAAAATACCAAATATTTTGGTATTATACCAAATACCAAATACCAAATATTTTGGTATTATACCAAATACCAAATACCAAATATTTTGGTATTTTCATTAAAAAAATAAAGAAAGCAAGAAATCTGTGAGTAGTACAGAGTCACCCCAAAAAAGTTTTGTACTACTAAAACAGCCTCACCTCTGTGCCTGGCAAAATCTTGGAGCGGATTCTCCTGGAAGGCATGCTGAGGCACATGAAAGTGCTTGGTGACAGCCAACATGGCTTCACTAAGGGGAAATCCTGCCTAACCAGTCTGGTGGCCTTCTATGATGGGGCTACGGAACTGATGGACAGGGGTAGAGCAGTTGATGTCATCTACCTGGACTTGTACAAAGCATTTGGCACTGTCTCACGTGACATCCTTGTCTCTAAATTGGAGAGACATCATTTTGATAGGTGGACCACATGGTGGATAAAGAACTGGCTGGATGGCCACATGCAAAGGGTTGTGCTCAATGGCTCAATGTCCAGCTGGAGGCCAGTAACGAGTGGTGTCCCTCAGGGATCGGTGT
>JAOEHX010018692.1:0-15032 GCA_025448015.1 Bolborhynchus lineola | reverse complement strand
ATTGTATTGCCCGAGTGATGTCAGGATGGAGTAAAACCAGATTGAGGCTTTTATGCCTATATGAGTCTAAATTCTGTATAGACTCTGTGGGTTTTCATTGAGATCTCTGCTTTTTCAGTTTTAGTGGATGAGCAACTTTGCTCACCTGAATTGCTGACTCTGTCACAACTCACCTGCTGTCTGTTGAACTCTCATTCTTTGTTTCATTATGTGAAAACTAACCAAAACGGTCTGTGCAAATAGTGATCAGATTTGTATTACTGGATGTCTAAAAGAATGTTGTCAGGATTTGAACAGCTGTCTTCTGTTAGTAACCTTGACTACTATGTTTTGCCAGCTTTTACTTGCCCTTATGTGGGCTGTTTGTATGCTTTCCTCCTTTTGATCAGTGTGGGGTAAGACCACTCAGCTCTGACTTTCAGGTTCTCGTGCACTTCTAACGCTGCACTACTTGATTTGCAGAACTGGAATGGGAGCAGGTGAGTGAGTGGATGCTCTATACTCTGTCCATAATCACTGATGGGGCCTGGGTATCAGCTTGTATTGATGCTTGTGCAGTAAATTCTGGCAAGTTCTAACAAATGCTGTTGTCTCTTAGGTAGCAGAGGCTCAGCGGGCAGAGTTCAGCCCTGCCCAATTCTCTGGTCCCAAGAAGATTAATTTGAACCACTTATTGAACTTCACTTTTGAACCCCGTGGCCAAGCAGGCCATTTTGATGGGAATGGACATGGCAACTGGGGGAAAAGGAACAAGTGGGGACATAAGCCTTTCAACAAGGAGCTCTTCCTACAGGCCAAGTGAGTGGAAGACCAGCTGGGCTTTTAAACTTCTGCAGAGACACTGAGCTGTAAGGGATGATCAGACAAGGAATTGTGTTTGACCTTCAGTACTTGTATTGACGTTTCCAGGGTGAAGTTACCTCTCTGTAGTGTTCTTAGTGGTAATGACTATACTTGAAAGGGGTGAAACTACATCATAGTTGTCATCTTTACCTATTTACAAGGTATCTGATGGAGTGAGTCCTTTAGATACAAAACAATTAGCCTTTGGCTCTAGTTTCATAGCATCACTTGTGGAATATGACACTCTGTTAGGGAAGACCAATATAGACCTTACTCAAGACAGTAATTTTTTCCAAAGAATAGTATGTTGAGGTGGTTGGGGTAGCAGTTGCAGGCTGAAAGCTAATCTGAATCTGTAAGCCCCAGAAGCAATTACTCATACAGGTCTTAGTTCTTAAACTGCTGGTTATTTCACAGGCCCATAGGTATGTATTATAACCCGAATGATGACCAGTATAGTAATCCAGCAGCAGAATTGCTTTTGACTGGAAGTACTGGTCACTTCCACTAGAATTGGAAGTGTAGTCAGGACTTCCTGTATCGGCTCATGTTAAAGATAAAACCAGCTATTTTCAGCATTGATGCTTCTGATTTTTCCCTATTGTTTTGTGGCTTGTTGTAGTGAAGTCTGTTTGCAGGAATCCTAGTAGTTGTAGTTTTTGTGACCATGTTTTTTCCACCTGGAGATTCCCTTTTTTCTCTTTTAATAGATCCTGGAAGGAGCAGGCTGTTTCTTACAGTTTCTGGAAAACTACTCTGCCTGGCTCGTTCTGTAGTTAGTATGTGATGATGTTGTGTCTAACTGAAATTAGACACATCTGTATTCTGGAAATCTGGTTATGACTTGAACTCATTTGGTTTTTGTTCATAGAAGTTACTGACTGTGCCCAGCAGTTTTCTGCTGGACAGTGAAGAAGCTCAGAGAATCCTATAGGATAGTTCTCAAAGAATTTTTAGAAACAACTGAGTGGATCATCTGTCTCTTTGCCTTTCCCCAGCTGCCAGTTTGTTGTCTCTGAAGAACAGGACTACACAGTCCACTTTGCTGATCCAGATACCTTGGTCAACTGGGACTTTGTGGAGCAAGTGGTCAGTTGTGATGGGCTAGATTTTTTTTAATCTTCTTATTAAGAAGCTCAACCTGTCTTTAACTGCCTCTTTCTCTCTGTGATGTTACATAAAACTCAGCTGTTTTTGAGTTGAGGCCTCTTCTGTCACTCCCACAATACTGGGAAAGATCTGTCATGGAATATATTATGAAATACTTTCATGACAGGAAAAGAGAAGTGCTAAAATCTATTAGGAAAATTAGCAGCTTCTTCTTGCTTTCGCAGATGGGAGCTCATCAAAAATAGTATCTGACATTCTGTAGACAGAGTCCTTGTGATCGAGATATTAACAGAAAACTTGGGCATGAGTCCATGGAAGAGGACTAGAGTGTAGAATTTTGAAGAATAATTCTGTGCATAGGTGTCCTGTCTTGCCTAGCAACAAAATGGAAAATCTCTTGGGAATTATGGTCAGAACTTTGGGTTGCCTCAAGTAGAAACTTATTATCTGCCAAGTTTAGTTTTGGTGTGTGGTGTAGGTGGGGAGGAGGTAGGAGACCTGACACTACAAGAGAACTGAAAAGTCTAGGTGCTTGCTTGGCAGTTATCTGCAACATACAGATGCTAAAGCATCTGACTGAACTAACATGTTCATGGAAATAGGTAAGTTCAGTCTCGCAGTTGAACAGGGCTGCACAAGTCTGCTTGTGTGAGGCAGCAGAGCTCATTTGCTGTCTTCTCAGTGTCTGAATTCAGATGATGAAGATGCTGCAAACTCGTAAGAGATGACAAATACATGACTGGGAACTTCAGAAGAGTCATTTTTTTAATGTCATTAGAGTAGAAATACCAGATCAGTGACTTTGAAGGCTGTTCCATGTGCAATCTGAAGGTGTTACTTAGTTCACAGTGACCTTAATTTCTTGGTAAATAAGCAGAAAAAGAGCTGGAAGATTGATTTGTTAGAGTAGATCTTACAGGTGGCTTATTCTGTAGCACAGGAACTGATTTCCAAATCTAAAACTTGTACTGTTGTTCTCATGTGCCATTTCAGCGAATCTGTAGCCATGAAGTGCCCTCTTGTCCCATATGTCTGTACCCACCAACTGCAGCAAAGATTACCCGCTGTGGGCATATCTTTTGTTGGGCCTGTATCCTTCACTATCTCTCCTTGAGTGAAAAGACCTGGAGTAAATGTCCTATTTGTTACAGCTCTGTTCACAAGAAGGATCTCAAGAGGTGAGACTTGGTATTTATTGAATGATGTATCCCTTTGAAGTGTGTTTGCCCCACTAACCTCCCCCTTCCATTGCAGTGTTGTTGCTATGGAAACACGTCAGTATGCAATTGGTGATACCATTACCATGCAACTTATGAGAAGAGAGAAAGGTGTTCTGATAGCACTGCCCAAATCTCAGTGGATGGATGTGGTGCAGCCTGTTTACTTTGGAGGTGAGTGTATCTGAAGCCATGGTGGTTGGCATCCTACTCCTAACTGTGACTAGGGCTTGTGTAGAGGGGATTTGTCATGGCAATGCCATGCTGACACCTTAAAGTAAACCAGTCTACAAAATACAGGTTTTAGCAGCTGAAAACCTTAATGACCATGTATTAATAATAAGCTTTCTACCCACACGTTGTTTTCTGTAAGGCTTTAACCTGTGTGCTATTTCCCTTCAAATTGCTGTGCTACAGGCTCCTGCCTTCTCAGTCATTGCTATGAGTTTGACGTGTGTTGTGTCGTACAGTCATTGGTGTGACTCTTGCTGCTTTTGTTGGCTCTTCAGTGTCGTTAACATTTTTATTTCTCCTGGCTCCTCATTGTACAGCTTAGCAAAAATAACTGCCTCTGTCTAAACTCTTCTAGGGATGCAACTTTCAACAGGGTTTTCATCATCTTCACTTATCAGCTAAAATCTGTGAATGATATGGGAAAATAATGAAAATTATTGCAAACCTATTCCAAACATCTGTTGCTTGACTTCTTCAGTTTTCTCCAGTCGAGTTATGTGACTTAACACATCATCATCTTATCTGTTAGTATCACAGAAATTCTTGTGACTAAAGAAATTATCTTCCCATTGCTGGCTCGTGGGCTGCCTTGGCTCCCTTCATTTTGCAGTCACACTTGTGAAGCGCTGTGTGCATTGAATCTCTCTGTACAAAGTCAAGTCTCTGAACACATGATGGGTATCCAGCATGCAGCGGGTGTGCTTACATGTGTCATGGCCTCTGAAAGGAAAGGGCTTTAAATCCTTTCATAAACTAAAGAAGAAATAGGGGTGTGAGATTATTCTAAACCCAGGAAATTCAGTGTTAACTTGGTGTTCTGTAGGCAAGGTTGGACCCCTGGGGAGCAGTGACTATAGGGACTGTACTGGTACGTGATGCTGTGGTAGTTGTAAAGTTTATGGTTAAGCTCTCTAGTTACAAAGGTGGCTATTTTGCTAAACTTACAGTTCTTTAGCTTACTCTTTCTGCTGTGCTTCTTGTAAAACCCTCATAATAATGTTTCTTACTTTCTTTGTTAATACATACAGGCTTATGGTCTAGTCTGAGCCAAAGCAGGGGTCAGTTTTGCAGAACTTTCCAGTTGCAGTATTTTTGCAGATATTAATGATTTGGTGCTCCTTCTTTTCAGATGACCATCACAGTCAGTATTCAAAGCTGCTTCTGGCATCCAGGGAGCAGGTCTTGCAGCTGGTGATTCTGGAGGAGAAAGCAGCATTACTAAAGCAGTATGAGGAAGAAAAACACACCCCAGAGGCTTGCTTTATTGAGGCAGCTATCCAGGAACTGAAGGTAAGAGCCTCTTTGGAGGCTTTAGTAATTTTAGTTTTAGAAGTATGCTGGGTGCTGAGCATCTATATTCTGCTGTGCAAGTGCTTGTGTATGGTTATTCTGGTCTCCAGAATATACATACTAGCAAGGTGGTGATGCTTACATAGAACAGCATTATAAATCTTGGAGGATACTGTAGCCCTTGAGAGCTCAGGCATGGCTTTGGAGCATGGTGTTCAAGGCAACAGAACAGAATGCTTTTTAGGGAACGGTATTCATGCCATTCCATGTAGAGTTCTGCTTTCAAAGGAAGATTTGTTCCCCTTTCAGCTCCAGCTAGTTCTTGGATAACTTCTGTTCATCAGACATAAGCAAATCTGTAGAATATTTGTTTTCAGAGCCATTGGGTGTACTACACTGGGTGTGCTCTCCAGTAACAAGGAGAGGACCTCCCTTAAGGATCACTCTTTCTCACAGATGAATTGGATATCTGTAAAAACCTGAATTATAGGACAAGGCTAAAAGTAACTATGGTAATAGTCTCCTGGCTTAAATAGCAAATTGAAACCTACTTTCTTTGGATGACGTGTAGGAGCGAGAAACAGCACTCTCTGCTGACCAGGGTAAAAACAATGGCATTGCTGGAATCAGTGCAGCTGTGGAAGAATTGGTCCTAGAAAGTTCGAAGGCTGTGGAGTCTGCAATTTCCCAAGAGAAAAAGGTGGGTGACAGCTCTGTTCTGGTAGATCTTGTTAATAATCACTTCACTCTGCAGTCTGTGGTGAAGCAGCACCAAAAACTTTTGCAGAGATGAAATCTTTTGAAGAAGGTGATGTTTTGCTAACTGTATGCTCTCTGCTGTGATAGTGTGGTGTGGAGTATCTCTCTGCTTTTGATGAGGAGCTTGTGGAGCCTTGTTCTGATCTGGCAAGTTCCCTTTCGCCCCCTGTGGAAGCAGAAGAGGCAGTGCTGGATGAAGAGGAAGTACCTGAGGTGGATGTAGTAGGAGAACCTGATACGAACACTATGGAAGAATCAAATCCAGTTGAAACGTGCTGCCGGGAATCTAAAGATAGTGTTACCAGTGGACACCTAAGCAACTCTCCTTTTTACTATTTCTATCAAGGTCAGTGCAATGAAATCCTGGAATCATGGAGGCAGAGTTGCCTCCTTTGGGATCCCTCTTGAGGGAAGAGGTTTGTCACTTCACTAGATGCAGCTAACCCCTGTGAAATAAAAGTCCCACAAAAACTCAGAGAGGAGCTTTAATTTTATTACTGGAGAATGTATCAAGATGGGGAGAAGGGTACTGAAAGTGAAAAGGCAAAGCACAAGTGATGGTATCTTCTCTTGCAGCGGAGGACGGGCAATGTATGTATCTTCACCCAGTGAATGTTCGATGTCTTGTTCGTGAATATGGCAGCTTGGAGAAGAGTCCAGAGAAGATAACTGCAGCTGTAGTGGAGATAACTGGCTACTCAATGACAGAGGTAGCTATTTTATCTTCTTATTAATTAAGAGCCATTGTTTTAGCAGATTGATCATTGCAGCTGATGAATGAGACTTGTTTCTCTTCAGTAATAGTAAATAACACCTATGGATGGGTAGGCACCCTAGCCTGGAAAGGGCATTTTTGTAAGGTGCAGTACCTTATGTTGCTTTTGGTAAGTAGGCTGCAGTCTGGCTTTTTCTTTTTCCCTAGAAGGAAGTTCTAGAGGTAAGAGAATTGCAAGCTTAAGATTGCTTTGTTGTTAAAGCTGTCTTAAAAGTAAATTCTTTTTTCATATAGGATAGTAGCTTGAACTACACAGATCATCATCTTTCTCAGCCTGATGAAGTTTTCTGCCTCTATCTTGACAAACAGTTGTTTCTGAGCATCAGGGGTAGAGGAAAATAAAGAGGATAGGTAGAAACTTCAGTGGTTGAGATAGCGGTGCTGAAAGTGCTTAAGCCACTGAAGCTCTGAAAGAGGGGATGGGTCTTGAATTTCTTTACCTCGGATAAAGAAAACTGTACGAATCGGCGTGTGCAGTAACAACTATACATAATTCTTAATTAATCTTTATGAAAGTATATGCTCAGGTAGGAATGGATGCTGAGATAGGGAATTGTCTTCAAGAATTTTGTCCCTGTGTGGTAAAATACAAAACTTGGCTTGTTTCAGTCTAGTAAATTGGTGGTCCTTGATCCAAATAGTTGAAGTATAAAAGGTATGTTTGGTCCAGTGCAAAAATAATTGTGTCAGGAGACTGGTAATGAAGAATTCTATTCCAGTGGTGTGAGAAGGGAGAAACAACAAGAAAATTGATAACCAAGGTGTAGTGACTTCATCCAAATATGATTAGGATGTAGCTGGTGGAGCTCTTGGAGCATTTGGTCCTGACCCAGCACATCCTTCGTGTGTTTATCATTTATAAAGTGATTATTGCATCACTGCTGCTATTTTTTCCCATTTGATTTTGTGGAATGTTGGGTGTTCAATGTCCATTAGCTGCTCATCACTACGGCCGCTTCTCAACCTTGTTGTGACGATATATATCTTCTCTTTTTTTATCAGGATATAAGACAGCGTCATCGCTACCTCTGTCACTTGCCCCTCACTTGTGAGTTCAGCATTTGTGAACTGGCTCTGAAGCCTCCCATCATCTCTAAGGAGACTTTAGAGTTGTTTTCAGGTTGGTACTGCCTTTTCAGTTGGCTCTGCCGTGTATCCAGGAAGGTGAAGTCATTCTTATCCCTTAATGGCAGATAAAAGAACATACATAGCACCTTTACTCCTCTTGCACCAACTGTCGATGACTACTAGACAGAACAACCCCAATTCACTATTTTATAGACAACAGTTACACAAAGAATAAAAAAGCCTGACTGCTTGGAAGAGCATATGTTGTTTGTAACCATATTTTGTTGCTAATGTGCTATAGCTGAATATGGTGTTCTCAGAGCTGGAGAAAACATTGCCAAGGTATCATTATGGGGGTTTTTGGAACCCACTGGTGTGCATTGCTTCTAGATGACCTTGAAAAGAGGAAACGTCTGCGGCAGAAGAAAGCTCGTGATGAACGGCGACGCGAACGCAGAATTGAGATGGAAGAAAACAAGAAACAGGGCAAATGTAAGTGGTGATTGTGCATAACTGGTGGATTTCCTGTTGTCTGTAGGTGCTGAGCTGATACAGGATGAACTCTAAGGCCTTTAGTTTGTAGTGTGTGCTTAGAAAAAAATTACAAGGGATTAGAAACAATGTCTGTAGGGTGAAAAATAGAAACTGTTTTAGCCAGGGTATTAAATGATGTCATGCTGCATACTCGCACACTGTGTGAGAGACGGAGGGGCATTTGGGGGTGCAGCTATCTCCATGGTCTACATAGGTCTCAGGATTCTTAGTTTCTGTCTTTATAGTCATCGCAATATAGTGTGAAAAGCCAAGAAGGAAAAAAAAAGCCTAGGGTCTGTTCCCATCCAGCAGCAGGGCTTGTGCTGGTCTCTAAAACAGAGGGTAGAAAGAAAACTGAGTTGGCACCTCCTAGACTCCTGAAGCACTTGCATACTGACAGTCCTCCACACTGTGTAATGCTTTAATTTAACACCTCTTCTAGATCCAGAGGTCCATATTGCTTTAGAGAATCTGCAGCAGTTCCCTGCTTTTACCTCTTGTACCAGAGAAAATACCAGCATTGATCATCGGAGCTTCTGTCTGTCTCCTCTTGGCAGAAGCCCTGTGTATCAGACAGGTGAGCATCTGGAAAAACACATCGCATCCGGCTCTTGATTGTTCTCTTGGGATCTACTGCCTAGGTCATCACACTAAACTTTCTTAAATGCTGATCAAAGACATTCCTATTTTGCCTGTGAGATCGTACACAAAAGGCTGCCACAGCTAAGAAACATTCTGGTCCTTTGACTGCTTTTTACTACCCCTGCTTCAGTGACAGTGAGAGATCTGCACTGTAATTACCCCATCTTTTAAATCTTTGCTAAGGCAGAATAAAAGAAAGGAAAAAAGTTTCCCAGAAGGAAAGCCAAGTGTGTAATGCCGGGAAAACACTACTGGCATGTTTGCTTTCTACCCTCTGCGTCTTCCCCACTGAAATCAAACATAGCTGATGAGCGCTCAGGCTGTTGTCCAGTGGTGCTTTACCAAGTGTTTTATCTTTCAGTTCGTAAGAGAAAAATACAACGTAGATACTGTTCTTAAATATTTTTCTCTCTGCCCAAAAAAACACCACCACCCAACACCCCAAAATAAGCAACCCAAAAAAAAACCCCATAAAACATCGAAGACAAATAAAATCCACCAAAAAAACCTGCATTAAATCTTCCTTAACTAAGAATATTTAGAAAATTTGAGAGGTTCCAGTGTGTGACTGATGGATGAAACTAATGGGAGAACTGGCTAATTATGTAGGGAATTCAAGCTTTATTTCTGCTTCATCCTGATAAACAGCAGAATGAGTGTCTCTGGCAAATGCAACTGTCTTTAGTCACCTGCTGCTTTCTCTGTAGAGTCTATTCCAACTCCACTGTCACCTGCTGCCAGCCAGGTCAGCCCTTTGCTCTGTGGGAGTTTGGAAGAGGAGTCTCCTTTCCCTTCCTTTGCCCAGGTAAGCCATGTAGCAGAGTAAATCTTGTCAGAATTACTTTTGTCTTAGTTGGGGATTAGAATACTTCTCCACAAAACCAGTGTGGGATAAATCTTATGGAGACAGCATAGGATTTGAGTACTTAAAGGGGTTCCTGTATGTTTTTTTCCACTTAAGGGGTATGCAGGATTGGTATAGTACATGTGATTTAATAATATCTTGCAACTTTTTTGATAGATGTTGAGAATTGGAAAGGCAAAACCAGAAACATGGCCCAAACCTGCTCCGAAGACAAGAGGTGAGAAGATTTGGTATTACTGTTTCAGGTTCTTTACCATGAATCTAAATCTATGAGATCTTGTCACTTCACAATGAACATCTGGAGTGTGGAGGCGCATTTGCCCTGCACATGTTTTATACAGCCTTCTGCCTCTCAAGGTGCTTCTCTTCTTTCAGATGAGAACACTCTGGCCCTCCCTGTGCCAGTGGATAGTGATGGAGAAAGCGACAGCTCTGACCGCATACCTGTGCCCAGCTTCCAGAATTCCTTCAGCCAAGCGATTGAGGCAGCCCTCCTGAAGCTGGACAAACCATCCACAGCTGCTCATTTGTCAGGTAAAAGGTGGAGAGGGGAGTGAAAAAATGGAGTATTTCCCCTTCCTGCTCTAGGAGAAGTGAGAGCAGCAATTTTGGGGACTGAAAATTGGCCACAGAATGGTGCTGAAAATTATCAGGTGGTGGTTTCTGAACAGCATTGTTAGTCTAAAGCAGCTCCCCTAGTGAGAGCTGAGATCTCCAACTAGCAGAGAATCCTGCTAGGGCAAAGATGGCTTTTGACAATCCTGTATGCCATGTCTTTTCTAGAACTTAATTTAAACTTTGTCTTAAGGAAGTTTAGGTTATGCAGTTTTCAACTACAAATACCTGAGCTGCTGAACTTAAGTTTAACCACTTAAGTTTGACTGAAATTTCAAATTGGGATGAACTTAAGCCTCCAAGCCTATTGCTGAATGATAAAACTCATTTCTAATGCTCATTTCTGAAGTTTAGCTCTGGCTTCTATTTGGGACTGCACTGAATGATGGAGAGGGTTGGACAGCAGGGCCTAGCAGTTTCAGTGAGGTCGAGTCTTGGCTGCAGTTGTACTGGGTTGTGGACATGGAGGAAAGCTATACTTGTTTGCAAGGCAAACTGCTGCATGTTTGCACTCATAGGATCTGCTGTTGCGACAGCAGCTTTAGAATAGGGCATGTTTATAGGTGTGGATTAAGTGTTACATGTCTCCCTTTATTTGTCTGCAGTCATTTTTGTGTTAAAGTCAAGCTACCTGGTGCTCAGTGAATTGATAGAAAATGTCATGGACCTGGAGGAGTCATTTAGGCTATAGGGAAGACTGTTATCATTTCTGTGTGATGTGCCTGTTCCATGAGAAGAATGACAATATCATTTCAATTCTTCACAGAGGAAAAAGGAGGCAAGAAAAGAAAGAAACAGAAGCAGAAGCTATTGTTCAGCACCTCTGTTGTTCACACAAAGTAATTCTGCTCTTCACGAGAAGTTTCCTCTCCTGGTTTTCTTTTCATTTTGCTTTGTTTTGCTGCTATAGTTTAAGTATTTAAATTTGAACAGACTAAACTTGTGTTTCCAGGGCTTCTAGGGGATTCAGGAGGAAACCAAGAACAGTATATGCTGAAATCAGATCTTTTGATTCCAACCGCTTAATCAGTTCATAATGAAACAATGTTTTGGAAGACACAACCCAGAGACAAATCAGCCACGGTCTCTAGTGTGTGCCGGATTGGTTCTTTTGGCCTAACAGGCAGTATGAAAGTCTTACACCTGTGTGGCACTGCCAGAATACTGCAATATTACCTAAGTGGAAATACAGAGAGCCTTTATTTCCCTAGAAGTGTTCATGGGCAGAAGTGCACCTGACTGTGACAGCAGCACTGTTTCAGTAAAGCTGTCAAACTGCTCTCTTGAGAAACTGGTTTCTGCTGCACTGGAAATGGGCAAAAGAGCTTACTGGCTTTAGAGTGTTAGCTGCTATTATCTGTTCTTTTTCTAAAGAGCAAGAATTCCTCCTGTTCTCCTGGCTTGGAAAGATGTAAAGCTGAGATGAGCATAGAGTGGAACTTGGCTGCTTGGTTTTGAAGTGACTCTTGATGGATTTGTGTATTTGAAATGTGTCCTGGTACTGGTGGAAGGCACCTCCTGGCTTCTCTCAGTTGTTCAGCTCTGGTTTAATGTGGGTGAGTGAGGCTGCTAATTTTTTTTCACTTTTCTGCCAGCTATGGGCTGCACATTCTTTGTAACCTGTTCATCTAGAATAAACACTCCACCCTAAGGCTCTTGTAACAGCCACCTGAATGATGTTTGGACACTAGCTGCTCTGGAATTGGAAGAACAACTGATAGCTGGAGTCTGTAGTTAAGTTTTGTCCCCCAGCAAGAAACTGGTTTTTTGTACTGGGATAAGGGGCCTGTATCTGCTTGGTTCTGGGATGTAAGCTGGTCTGCACTAAGCACCTCAGGCTATAACCATGTCTCTTCTGGACCCCTCCCCACTCTTTCTTTGGGTGGTCACATTCTGCACTGCTTGTGGTTTGGTTTGAGCTTATGAGTTCAGTGGTGTGGATTTTGTTGAATAAAATGAACTATAGGTGTCATGTACCAGTCAAGGCCAACAGTTGCGATAAATCATATGCACATGCACTTAGAGTACTGCACAGTTCCTGAGCTAGAGATGAACTGTTACACCAACATGGAGCATAAGAACATGTGTTGCACAGATTTAAATCTTGCTTCCTACCGACAGAATTCATGCCAGGGAGCTGGTGTAAAGTACCACATAACTTAGTGTGAGACTGATGGTGTCTTCTGTTATCTTTGGCCCCACTTGCACCCGTGATCTGCCTGTATGCGTGCAGGCTGTAAAAATGCTGATATGCTCCTCCCTCTGACACTGGGACTGATCTGAGAAAGGATGAGTGTGTTACATACCTGACGCCAGGAGTCACAGGTACCACTGGCAATCATTGGTTGTGTCTCTGTTTAAGGGCTTTATGTGTGTATGGAAGCCAGTACTGCAGAGTAAACTTCACAAAACTCTCTATGTGGCTGTGAATGAGAAAGAAGGGGGAGAAGGGAAGAGGTAAAGAATATTTCAACTGCTACAGGATTACAGAAGAAACACCTGCAAAACAGTATTTGAAAGCAGCTTGACTTCACGCTTGGTCACAATTAACTACACTGGATGGAAAGACAGCACAGCCTGGCAGCAGACTGCAAAGAAACCGAGACAAGATGCAAGTGGTAACACATCTTGCTGTTAATGCTTTATGTGCTCTTGGAAAATCTTGGTGAGGGCACAGAAAGCAATCAAGTAAGAAAGATTCAAGTATGCAATTAACTGCATTCACAGTACCATTGGGTTCCTATTTGTACTAGTCATTTTAAGCCATGGAACAGGAGTAACTACTTAGTGTCTAACCAGTATCTGTTGTGTTCTATTATCTCTGCACATTTATAGTCAACTTTTCTTTGCATTGGGAAGGGAGACAGAGTAACTGGAGCTTGCCTCCGCATCTCACAGGCACTAGAGCAAGGGAAATGATGTGGGCAAGGAAGACTGTCTCTTCTGCAGGTAGTCTCCACAGGACAGTATCAAGTTGTATCTTGTTTTCCTATGGATTCAAGAGATAATACCAGCAATGCTACTTTCTTGTAACTGATTGGTGTAAACATAATAAATATCTAAGCAGTACTTGTACCTATGAGTTTTATAATGGGTTGGAATTGAGCATTACAGCTCTGCCTTGGGCTCTTTGTGATCTCTGCTCCTGTGGTGTAACAACTGATGCTTCTGTGACTGAAAGCACTGGATAACCCTGTGGATAAAATGCACTTGAAAGTAAAGAGAGTTAGGTGATAATACTGTCTCTGTACCAAAGAATAACTAAAGTCCTTGTGTGTGCCAACTGCCTAAGGCTCACGTTTACCTCAGCATGAAGCTCACATGGAGCTGCCTCTCTCCCTTTGGAGTGCAGGTGATTTTGACTCAAGTGAAACAGGCAAGTAGGCTACTTAAGTAAAAACTGTATTTTTATTTTAATCTATTTAAAACCACTTGGAATGGAGGAATGAAGTGTGAATATGAACAGAGGCCTTTTCTGTCCTTTGCTTTGCTTAACACTGAGGATAACTTGATTATACAAGTACAGGACAGAGGTGAGCAGTAACAAGTAGTGTTCAGTCTGTATCTGTGCCATCATCATCATCTTCATTTCCACTTAGACACTGCTCTTCAGTAAGGGAACAGCTTAACAGGGACTTCTGTACACACCGTCTTTCCTCTGCAATAAAGAGAGCAACACAGCCTCAATGCTTCACATACACTGGAATATCCTCAACTTCTAAAGAAAGGAGTATTCCTTTGTTCAAAAATGCAGAAGTAGCTCAGCATATCCTACAAACCCCCTGGAATTGAGGCTGCGGTTTAGGAAAGCAGCTGCAGGAACTCACCTTCATTTGTACAGCTTTGCAGCAACATCAGCAGCTGTCTTCTGTTATACTCAATTAGGAATTTCTGACATGTTCTTATGGTACCTGTAGGAGTCACAAGAACAATCTATAACAATCTACAAGCCCAAGTGGTTCAGAGCTGCTAGTATGTTTTCCAAAGCTTATTCCATCAAGTGACAAATACCCGCAAGCATCAACTTTATTAATGCTAGCCCTAAGAAGGGACTTCATTTCCTCACTGTTGAGATTAAGTGGAGGAATAATAACTCCAAACATACAGTGCTGTTACTTGCCCTAAGTGGTTAACTCTCAGGACATGGACAATTCTATATTTTGAAAATACACCTTTTAAAAGAAAATAATGTAATAGAGGTATTTGCTGCTGTGGTTTGTGTTCAATGCAGTGAACATTCGAGGAGAGTTAGTGAGGCTTTCACTAACACACAGCTGCCTGTTCCTTACTTAGATCTGCTGGAAGTTCAGTTAGGGTTGTGTGTGGTGTACCCATGGCACCATAGCAGGTTAGAGGGGCTTCTCCCATGCTAGAATGCCTGGAAGGTGCGGTTAAGCTCCACGGGCTCCCTGCAGGCACCAGGCCCTGCACCCGGGCCCGGGGCGACTGAGGCTGACCTCCGACGTGCAGCGTGTTGAGGAAGCAGGGGTACCGCTGGTTCCGGCTCTCCAGCTGCCTCACGAAGGGGAGCGCGGAGCACAGCAGCCGGTACGAGTCCTTGCGGCAGCGCAGCAGCACGGTCCCGGTGTAGGCGTTCAGGTACTTCACTGCGGGGCACACACGCAGCCGTGAGCCCGGATCCCCGCGCTCCCCAGAGGAGCCGCCTCCCGCCCCGGGCGCCCCGCGGCACCTGTGAAGGAGATGGAGCAGCAGGCCAGCCCGAAGTCCCCGTGCACCCGGCCGATGGCGTCCCTCACGGCGAGGCCCACCGCGCGGTCCTCGATGCACTGCCGGCACCGCGGGTCCTCCGAGACCACCTCGCACAGCACGTACCTGCAGCGGAGAGCGGCGTCAGCGACACGGACCGGACCGGATCGGATCGCATCGCCTATGGCACGGCATGGACCAGACCGGATCCCCTATGGCACGGCATGGACCGGACCGGATCGCATCGCCTATGGCACGGAATGGACCGGACCGGATCGCATCGCCTATGGCACGGCGTGGACCGGACCGGATCCCCTATGGCACGGCGTGGACCGGACCGGACCGGACCGGATCCCCTATGGCACGGCGTGGA